>VOPJ01014862.1:0-14671 GCA_014673585.1 Semibalanus balanoides | reverse complement strand
CTCCGTTTCCTCCTTTATTGTGACACCGTTCAGTTGTATTGTTAAGCATGGGAGGAGGGAGGGGAGAGCTGGAAGGTCAGATATCATACCCGTCTAAAAAATAAAATAAACGGTGTTCGAATCACCTAACACGATCTACGTTTCTAAAAAAAAAAAAAAAAAAATGTAATAGGGTGGCAACGGAGGGCCAAAAACTACACAAATAGAGATAATTTTTATCCGACACAGCAGCCATGTTTATCAAATGTTTTTACCACAACCAAAAAGGGATCGATAGATATTGAGCTGGAGATTTATATATGATGACGAATTTGGGAAAATTAAAAATCATATGCGTGTGCATGTCACTAAATTTGGGGGTGAAGTAAATGCGTAATTCAACCGTTTTTTTACAGCTTTTTCTGGATAAATGCAATGGTTCGTTATTTTGACAGCAGACAAACAGTTATTACGCAATTTTGTTCTCATAGGCGGTGCCAGGCTACCGAAAAAGGGAGGCCAAATATAAAAAGTGTCCGCAGTCATTTTGCTACTAGGCAATGTAAATGAGCTACTGTCCATATATAGTTCTGTTTTGAATGTTTAAATTTGTCATAGGCGTATCCAGGATTCCAATTTGGGAGGCACAATACATTTCCATAGGAAAATTTCCCGCTATTATAATAACAATTGGTCAACAGTGACTATTTCACTCGGTGGCAAGAGTAACCCCCCCCCCCTCCAAGATTCAGGCGAAATACCCCAGATTGAGGTAAAATGCAACATTTTGAGGTGAAATACTACAGATTGAGTGAAATTCCAAGATTGAGGTGAAATACCACAGATTGAGGTGAAATACCACAGATTCGGGTGAAATACCAAAACAGTGAACTTCTGCTAGGTCCAGCCTCTGGCAACACTTTGCTACTGAAAATAACACTAGTTGAAGTTAAATACTACAGATTCAGGTGAAATACCACAGATTGAGGTAAAATACCACAGGTTCAGTAAAATACCCACAACAGTAAAAAATACCAGTAGAAGGTAATCTTACCACAAACATGTCCTTAAAAATAGGTAGACAAAGAACTATCTCCCTATTTTTTAAAAGCTGGGCATAATACCCTTCATCTCAGATTTTCGATTTAAAACTTGAGTTTATGGGGTTATCTGGGCCATTGATTCACGCTGGAAATTGTTCAGGCACCATCCGTCAAATGGTTTTTGAGTTATAGCCTCAGGGCATTATTCGATTTTGCTCAAACCTTTCATTTGTCAGCGGGCGATATTTCCCATATAAATTATATGAGCCATTCAAACCTATATATGATAAGAATCATCATAAGCCATATATTTATGTTGATAAAAATGTTTTTTTGAAAATCCAAAATTTTGAAATTTTGAGACGCGATTTTAAGTAAAAACCCGTTTTTTGTAATGTGGCACTAAAAATCATGACATTTTTTCTGTCAGCATTGACTTAATATATGAGCCTTCGATGACGTAAAAAATTTGGAGATAGACTTTTCTCTAAATAGTTTATTTATATTTTTGAATTTTTAAAAAATAATGGTCACTAGCACGATTTTGATAATACTTTGCACGTTAAAGTGCTAAAGAACGCTAACTTAACAGCACTATATTTGCCTCACTGGGCTGTATTAAATGATGCATAACATGACCCCTGGCAGGCGGCTTCTTGACCTCAAGGTTACAAAAAGCATTATTTTACTTAAAATTGCGTTTCAAAATTTTACAATTTTGGAATTTGCAAAAAATGTTATCTCACATTAATCTATAATTTATGATGATTGCTATGATATACAAGGTTTATATGACTCATATTATTTAGATGGAGTGTTGCACCTCACTGTAAAAATCGAGGTTTACGCAAACACCGTAAAGATGCCTAAGGGCTATAACTTTAAAACCATTAAGCAGCGGGGCAGACAATGTAACAGCGTGCAGGGCTACGGCCCAAGATAAACCCCCAAAAAATTTTCCTCAAACTATGAAAATGGAGTGTTATGTTTGGGTCGACTCTGACATTGGCTGCACGGGGCCTTCAAGTTCACGTGACCTTGAACGTCAAGAGCAACCTGCATGGGGTCATGTTATGTATCATCAAATGGAGCTCGATGAGGCAAATATAATGCTGTACATTAAGCTCTCCCAACACACTTACACGTGCAAAGTTAAATTCCAACAGTACAAAGTTATTTATCAAATACGTGCTGGTGACATTATTTTTCTAAATTCAAAAATATAAATAAAATATTTAGAAAAAAGCTCTATCTCAATAATTTTACTATCGATGGCATATATATTTAAGTTAATGCTGACAAGGGAAAAAACATCAAATTTGTTGTGGCACATTGTTCAAACGTGATTTTACGTAAAATCACGTTTGAAAATTTCAAAATTTTGGGAATTTTCGGAAAGATGTTATATCACATTAATCTATGGTTATGATGATTCTAATGATATATAGGATTATAGACTCCCATATTTTACATGTGAGATATCGCCCTCTGAAAATTAAGGTTTGAAGCAAAATCGAAAATGCCGGAGGCTATTAACTCAAAAAACCTTGGTCGGGACCCGAGCTGAAATGTCAACAGCTTGAATCTTACGGCTCAGATAACCCCTTAGATACTAGTTTTATTGAAATCTGAGATAAAGGGTGTTATTTCGAGATTTGTTTGGTCGATCTGTCATGGAATGCCCCAGCTAGAAGATGATTCATAATTTTGTTTTGTGATTTTTTTTTTAAAACACAGCATTTAGCACTCTCAGGATTAAAAACCCGCAATTTCGCAAATCATGAGATAACCATTTAAAAGAAGATGTTATTTCCTTTCTTTTGACGTTTTTTGTTCGAAATTTGTTTAAAAACTCTATTATTCTAGGATTTGTTCAAACATATTTTTTTTTTTTCCCACGAGCATTTATCACGCTCGTAAATATACATGACATTTTAAAAATATATTTCCAAAATTTGATACTTGGACCTAAATCATATACCTTAGCCATGCCAGATTTAAGGGGGCACTTTGATATGTGTCCCCCCTTGCAGATTCAAGGGGGTATGGTGCCCCCGTTTCGCCGCCTATGCTGACAGATGATTTTATGGTTTCAAGATGACTTCAAATGAAGCACATCAGTGTGGTATGTAACGGAAAGTCGACGCCAGCATGGCGCCGTGACGTGGCAAGTTGTGGAAGATGTCAGGCTCGACGGCACATGTTGCCACCTATCACGCCATCTCTCGAGCTGACGACTCTGGAGGTGGATAAGACAGAACACGAGCAGGCCGAGGGTAGGTCGTGGCACGCCAACACCGTTTACACAGCTGATGATACAAAGAGCATATAACCTGACTCTGTACAGCAGCACCAACTAGGTGCAGCTTATCGACTTTTTGCTATTTGTAAAATGGCCCGACTGTGCACTGTCCAGCAAAATACAAATATGCAAAGGTTAACTATTTTAAATTGCGCATCTACTAATATTTTTCATATTAATACATTCAAACCCCTATGTGTTCCATTTGCAGTACAAAGCCTTTGTTCAGTAAAATGCAAATCTTCCACAGTAGTTGGTTCATACAGCCATTCTAACATTTTACCAGGGCTGCGGAGTCGAAGTCGGAGTCGGAGTCGGTCGGAGTTGGTTATTTTGGCCGGAGTCGGAGTCGGAGTCAGAGTCGGTACAATTTGGCCGACTCCGACTCCGGCTGTCAGTTATAGACAGCGTATGGGCAAGATATTTTACATGTGTGTTTATAATATTTGTAGTGGACCTCCGGTGGCGATGACTAAAAAAGTTAATGCTTCTATAAGTTGCTTTGCTTCGATTATTTTGTTATATACCTATTTTCAATAATGAGGTGTGCACTACAATTAACTTGATAGAACCCTGGTTTTGTCGTCGGCTACAAATTCGGTGTACCAGCGATCATGATAAATCAATTTGTAAAAATAGAACGGTTTTAATGAAGCGACGTGTAGTTTGCGCAGGCTAGTTAAGCATTGTCCCATTCAAAAACTGTATTCAACTCATAATCATTGCTTGATATTATTAATCATGATGACAGTGTCACAATGCCTATTTTTTTTTGCTTTAATAATTGTAAAATAGAAAGTGATAAAATAACTATATTTTGCATTACCTTTTCCATCAAATGAGGTCAATCTTGTTTTCCATTGAAGCGATGATTTTTTGCAGGTGATTACTTTTAATATCTGCTGACAAAGCTAGAACGAGGATAATAAACCTTTTCCTTGATGGAGGTCATCTTTATCCCCATCAAACTGAAGGCTTTTGAGAATATCGGGAAAACAACAGCGCGCAGCGGCGATAAATTTAGCGCAACTGTTAGGGAACCAATTAACCACATTCAGGAGCGGATCCAGAACGGTTGGTTGGGTCAGTTTGGGGGGGGGGAAATCCCCACAAGTCTCGCACAATTCTGAAAACTCATCGGATTTTGTTTGCCTATGCAAACCGATTTAACCCGCGCCGGGCCGGTGCTCGGCGCCACCTTCCTCGGGCCGGGGGTGTTTTCGACCACCCCCTTCTAACTCGGCTTCTATGGGACCTAGAATAAACCAAAATACCTTCGAGAGCTCGTCAAAAGGGATTTGGAATATTTTTTGGTTTGAAATTTTTTATTCCGGATCAATATTAAGATCACCAGATAGGTCATCAAAGGTCAAATTTTCTCAAAATTTTCCATGATTTAGGACATAGCTCCAAGATATCCCCAAAATATCTCGAAACTATTGATAGCTAGGAGTAAACATGTACAAAGCATTAGATAGCTATTTAAAATTTGCAATCGCATCCAGGTCCTCAAATTTGAGTCAGATCAATAGTTAAGGCTCCTGAGGTCCATAAGATGTCAAAAAATGCTAGTTTTTGGGTAAAAATAGTTTTTCCTGAATAACATTTAATCTAAAAATACACATAAATCATTTTACACATATCGTGTTCCCTCTCGTCAAGAGGCGTTGGAAACATATACATTTTGACCTCGTAAGGTAAAACTTCAAAATTTGACCTCGGGTCAAGGGTCATTTGGTGACCAAGATAGGTCATGTTGCATTGGGGCGACGCGGACGACGATAACAATACAGTGGTGTCTCCGCTCGTCTATCTTCATTTATCAGAAAGTTTATTGCAAATCATTACTGAATGACTCAGATGCCTTGTAGAGATCTTTTTGAAAAACAATCGCACCTAGGTCATGTCAAGTAATGAGCTAAAAAACATGATTCTGAAATAATCAGCCTGATGCCAATGCATAACTTTCCAGAATAAGAAGCATCTGTTTATTTTCCCCATTCACTTATAAGGGAGGTTCAGGAAATTGACCTGACCTTAGGTCACCGTATCGTAAATTCCGAGATATACATAACTTTAGATAGTCCATGCTCTTATGAAACGCCTGTAAGTAACGAAACCAATCGCTAAAACTGTGGCTTTGGTGGAACCGACTTTTTTCGGAGGTGGGGTCACTTGAACCTAGCCTGGTGACCTGACATGATCTATTGTCAAAACTTTTTGAAAGCTGTACAAAAGATGATCGAACAGGTACTGAAAATTTGGCGGCGCTAGTTAAAATAAACCTTCCTTTGTAAAAGATGCCTAGATTTTCTTTACCTCAGGATATGTGTCAAATTTGCACCAATTTCAAATGTTTTGGGGAGAGGAGGGGCATGGCCTTTTCCCCCTTCTGGATCCACCCATGCCCAAGTTGTGATAAATGTTAAGCCTCTGGTCGTCTCAGGTTAGGTCAAAGGTGACTTTGCCTCCAAAAATGTTCGTGTTGTGATACAGCTTCAGGTTTTGAGCAGGTGATTTAAAATTGAAAGGATGTTGTCAGGAAATAAGTTGCCTACAAATCGTATAAGTATATCGATTGTAATATCGGTGATATAAAGTCAGATCATTGTCGTGGCCTATTGCCTATATGTCAATGGCAAAAAATGTAGAAGAGCTTACTATTCAAAGGATATGCATTACATCAGGTCAATTCGTTCAGGACCAAATTATGTTAGCTTATTCATGATGACACATGTGCAATTGCTGCTTAGTAACCACTGCAATATCAGCAGAGGTCATCCGATGTCACCAGCAGTTTTTGCCGATAGCTCATGATGGAAAAGAGATAGAGACATAATAGAGTCGAGACGCGTCTCTATACATGCGGTATGACCTACCTGGATCACTAAATGGTCTTGACCAGAGGTAAAACTTTAAACTTGACCCAATCCGATAATCATGATTGTGGGTTCGAAGCGTCTTGACGCGACAAACATAATGACGTCGATTCTATTAGCCCATCTTCATTAGTTAAGTTATAACGCAAACGTGGGCTTTGGTGACCTCTGGAGCCTAATCTATTGACATGAGTTAAAATTTAAGGGCACCGAAGGCGATTGCGTTTATCAAGAGTTTCCTTCTTTGCTCCTAGCTACCATAGTTTCCGAGATATTTGTGGTTCTCTGGAGCAAAGTTCTAACATTTGAAATGTTGTCATTTGATAACCTCTGGTGACCTAAATATTGTTCTGAGCCCTTCCCCCCCCTGTCCTTCAAAAATATCGATATGGCTCAGATTGGTCTTGTTAAGAGCTTTCGACACCTTTTTCGAGTCTTCCTAGCTCTTTTTATTTTCGAGTTAGTGGGGTCGTTTTGACACCCTATTGGGGCGAAATTGTTTTAGAGGCCCACCCAGGCGCGGGTCAAAGGTCGGAGTCGATCCCGGAGTCGCAGTCGGAGCTTCCTATTCAAAGGATATGCATTACATCAGGTCAATTCGTTCAGGACCAAATTATGTTAGCTCATTCATGATGACGCCATGTGCAATTGTTGCTTAGTACCACTGCAATATCAGCTGAGGTCATCTGATGTCGGAGTTGGAGTCGGAGTCGGAGTCACTGGCGTTCAATAGGACATTGATTCAATAAGTAACTTAACAGACTCTGGGACCTGACCTGTCTCCATCTGTTGACAGACTCTGTGACCTGACCTGTCTCCATCTGTTGACAGACTTCTGTGACCTGACCTGTGCTCCATCTGTTGACAGACTCTGTGAACCTGACCTGTCTCCATATGTTGACAGACTCTGTGACCTGACCTGTCTCCATCTGTTGACATACTCTGTGACCTGACCTGTCTCCATCTGTTGACAGACTGTGTGACCTGACCTGTCTCCATCTGTTGACAGATTCGAGCAGTTCGGACAGCGAGGCGGAGCGGCGCAAGAGGAAGAGAAAGAAGAAGAGGAAGAGCAAGGCGTCCCACTCCGACAAACGCAGCAAGCGCAAGAAGACCAAATCAAGCCACTCGAACCCAGCCGGATCCTCCTCCTCGCGAAGACACGAGGCGTCCTCGTCCTCGCGAAGGCATGAGGAATCCTCGTCGTCCTCACGGCGGCGCGAGCGGCGGGAGGAGTCCTCAAGCTCGCGGAGGCGGTAGTCCGCACAGCTGTGAGGACTAGGAGTGCCAGCTATCGGTGGTCTAGGTCTCCTTTCCTTTGCGGGAGTTGAAGGTTTCTGTATGTGCGTGGGTGGGGCGAAGATGGCGCGGGAAGCCATATCTAGCTCAAAGCATATGTCCATGGGTGGTATGCTACGGAAGTTCACACTCCTGTCGGAAAAGACGAGACAGTTTCCCCGGAGAGGCAGCACTATCCCAGTGGAGTTGTCTACGCTAGGCGAGTCGTGTTGGCTTTCATCTCGTCTCACATCAGGAGCGTTGTGTGTTCTCGGTGGGGTCATCTGAAGAGTGTGAGAGACTGACCTTCGCCAGTGTGGTGACAGGTGCACTGAGGGACCAGGGGGAGGGGGCTCCGGCTTACGGTGCGGGGTCTCCTGTTGAAGGTCTGTCGGTCCTACGTGCTCGACATGGCGACCTACAGAGCCGTGGGTGACCGATCCGCGCACTACCCCGTCAGTAGTCCCAGGAGCGATCTGAATGCGGGAAGCATCGGCTTCGCTCCGTAGACCGACCCCATGCGGTACACCGTGAGTGGCGAGCAGTCGCTCGACCTGCTGGCTGGAGGAAGGCTGGGGTAATGCGGCGACTTGGCGTGCGAGCGTCACCCGCCGCGTGAAGTGTTTGTAGGTCCGTCTTGGTCTGTGTGTCATATGATGCAGGGTTGTGTGCGTCAATGTGAAGTGTGTGAAGTGTTGCCGGGTGTCGTGTATACTGTATAAACCTGGTCTCTGAAATGTCGATTGTTAATGTCTATCATACCTCGCTGAAAACGGCATGTGTATTTCGCTCATCTCTGGAAACATTTGAATAAAACCGCGAGCCCATCAACTCGGGATTGTTTGTTCTCAGGCGCAGATGTAGCGCGGCGTTGCCAGGGTCGATTTAAACTGGGGGTCCCTCAGCCGTTAGCTTTGCATCCCGAATGACACTACGTAGTCGAGGAACTGATACGAGCCATATCAAATCGATAAAACCAATATATTTGAACGTTAAACATTTGCACATTGGACATGACCTGCAATTACCGTTTTGCCACTGATTGTACATATTCAATGACAAAGTCGGAAGCCGAATGCAATGGATCCTGAGTGGTGGGTTACCCCCAAATGAAATCGTTCGCCTCCGCCAGCATACGTTGGGTAGACAACCGCCATTAATGTGACACTTTAAATGGTTGACAGAATAGAACGTGATCTTCTCGAAGAGGAACGGCCATAAATGATATTCCGTGTGTGCTATATCCAGAGGGATGTTAAACTGTGCCCCAAACACCGTTCTCTGCCATCACGTAAAAAACAAGATCTGCTGCTGAGGAGCAGCGCTGCCTTCAATAAATAACGCGCCATTATTCTGCTCCACACCGATGCTGTCATTTCATTCCCTTGGTACACATACACACTCCTCGTCCTCGTCGTTTTCACCACTCAATCTGCTGCTATTCGTAACTTCTGGCGTGTCAACAGCAGTTCGTCCATGTTTGACATCACCGTCTACCTGACGAGTGACGTCGTCTCAGCTGCGCTGCACAGTGACGTCATCACTCGGCTGTGCGGTGACGTCACCATTCTGTTCGTCCGTCTTCTGCTGACACTCCTCGACGATAGTCTCACATCGCCGCTGCCTGTGGTGATGGTGGTGATGGCGCCGTGGGATGCCGACAAGTCGCCGAACGCAACCGCCGTCGGCACGCAACAGAATGCCCGGCAGTGGCGCACCTTTAGCGAGTCAGGCCGCACCGGTGGCGCCGCCTGGTGTGAGCCGCGACAGTGTTGGCCGTAGCTCGAGGCTTGCCACCACTTCAAAAACGGCGGAGCTCAAGGTCGGCGAATAGCTCCAGCATCGCCTGACGGTGATCGAACTTGGTGGACGGCGGAGGAAGATCAGTTACAATGACGTCATCGTCTGACTTGCCGCGGTACACGCCCGTTCCTGATGCGTCGGCGGAGTCGGTCGCCTCTGAAAAGAGGAACAGTGGCAGCATTGAGAATAGATTGGCAACGCTGTTGAAGGTTTCCAGGCTGGAAACGGTAAAGCAGGACTATAAGCAGGACCATGTCTTACATTGTTTCACACTTAAGCACATTAATACCTCACCTAAGCCAGAGGTGTAGTAGGATCTTATACAGTCGAGGCATAGGCGGCGGAACAGGGGGGGGGGGGCACCGGGGCACACATATCAAAGTGCCCCCCCTTAAATCTGGTATGGCCAAGGTATATGATTTAGGTCTAACCATCAATTTATGGGAACATATTTCTATAATGCCGTAAATATTTACGAACGTGATAATGCTCGTGGAAAAGCGACAAATGTTGAAAAATCGTAGAATTTCGAGTTTTTAAGCCAATTGCAAACGAAAAACGCCAAAAGAAAAGAAATCACATTTTCTTCTAAATGGTCATCTCGGATTTACGAAATGTTTAGTTTTTAACATTCAAAAAGCCAAAAAATGTGTTATAAATAAGTTTTTCACAAAATCAATAAATTTCAAGCTCTTAAAAAGTATCTTTATACATATTTGAGAGAACCACGTGTGGACCACATCTAAACACAATTTCAAACAATACCTATACTTTTGACTGACTGGCTTATGTTTTTAGACTGATTATTTGTTCGGAGGATAATGAGATTATGAGAGGGCAAAATCTGCCTCCCCTATAGCAAGGCGTGTTTGTCTGAAATACCCCAGCGGGTGCGGGTTAACCCGCGCAAGTGGCGGTTACAGATTTTCAGTGAGGGTTGTTGCCAGGCCCGGTGGCGCATTTTTGGGCACCCGAAGAGGTGCCATGTATGGGTGTTTTTTTGGAGGGGCGGGGGGGTAAAACCCCCAAATTACGCAAATCAAACATAGCAATTTTGAAGAGAATGTTATTTTCTTTCTTTTGACGTTTTGTATTTGAAATTTGCACCAATAATCGATGTTCTAGGGTTTTAAAATATTTTTTGCACTACTTTTTGAGCGTCAAAGTACACTCCTCGGAATCGGGGGGGGGGGCTACATGGGTTCTAGGGGCGTCCTTCATGGGTTTAGGAGCGCCCTCCATGTTTTTGGGTCGCCCTCCATGGGTTTGGGGGCGCCTGCGGCGCCCAGATACGTCTTTGGCGCAGGGGCGCCCCCCCCATTACAGTTGAGAGGAGGACCCTGCCAATTGCCAGTTCCCTCCTGTATCGCCCCTGAACCCGCGCCCGATTTATTTTTTATCAAATAACTTGAAAATTTATGAATAGATATGACGTAGAATTTGCAATAAATTTATGTAGTACTTTGGAAGACGGTGACGTTTTATTGACATCATGTCATGCAATGTTTGAAGGAAGACTATATATGTTTGAAAACCCGTAGAAAAGTGAGCGTTGATAAAAGTTGTTAATACAAAATTCAAAAATGAAAGTTACATTGCAGTTAAAATAATTATCTTAGAACATGGAAAGTATGGGGTTTTGACCCCCAAGATTACAAAACTTTTGTGTGTAAAAGTTGACACATTTTTGTGAAGATATAAAACATGGAATATATACACATTAGAGAAACAAATAAGGAAGATACCTACCTATCCAAACCAAATTACAAAGCAATATCTTAATTTTTGACTGACAATGACATTCGAGTGTAAGAAACTCATGACATAATTTTTTAAGTTGCATTTTTTGCTTTTAGTGATAAGATATCAGAACAATAAATGTTCACTTTTTTTTTCTAAGACAACTGATCTAGAAACACGCCTTTTTATTTGATTGTACAATGTCAAATTTGACTTTTGTTACATGACCTTGCCTTTGCTGCGCTTGTGAGGTAAGGTTGTGAAAAATGGGTGTTTCTAACAACGCTTTAACTTACAACCATAGATAAGAATTGCGACTGCTGACGACCCGACTCCAACCTCCCCCCCCCGGTCTAGCAACATTCACTATTTGGGCTGAGGATTGAAATTTGGGGAGTGATAATGGAAGTGCCCCCCCTTACCCAGAAACGGTCCGCCGCCACTGAGTCGAGGGGTTCAACCCCCCGCCTCCAACTCTGCTTCAGCCCCCATCTTGCGGACGAGAGAAGTGGGTCAAACTCAAATCCGGGGAGAAATTTGTATTTTGTGGATTTTGATAGTACTTCAAGCGATTTTTACAGCTCAGCCCCCCCCCCCCCAATGGAGAAGCTACGCCCCTGTTACCATAGCTAATTCCTTGCCAAGGGCGGATATAGGGCGTTGGGGGAGCAAATGCAGTGACGTATTTCCAAAAAATGACTAGGGGGATATAGCATTACGTCAGTCATGGTACGTCCGGTCATTGGGAGGGGGGACTCATAGTTTCAGGTCACCTGAAGGGATATTGCCCTTTGCCCCTCCCCCTGGATCCGCCCCCGCTCCTTACCTTACCTCACCATGCCTCACTTTTCCTTACCTTGCCGCTGACTTACCTCGTTTTTCTTAACATGTCTTACCTTTTGCAAACTTGCATCATATTACATGTCGGAGAGCCTACCTGCCTCACAGCTCCATTCTCGGTCGAAGCGAAACACTCGTCGCCGTACTCCCCGCATCACCCGATGTGCGCCTCTCGAGAGTCGGTGCTGCCACCCCGCGGCGCAGTTCGTCTCTTTATAGAAGAACACCAGCATCCCACCCATGAGGAACAGGAACATGAAGATGCCGAGAATCTTTGAGATCAGGACACCTCGCGGCAGAGACGCGATGAACATTTGCACAGCAGCGGACGTCGGTTATCGACGGCGTCACCCAAGTTAGCTCAATTAATTGTTTATGCTAATTTTACGTTTAGACACTATGATACGGTGTGTCCTCGAATAAACTCGTATTCATCATGATTAGAAGGGAAGCATTCCAACATTATTAGAAAGGGAACTACCTGGGGTGATTACCTAAAGGTCAGTTAGACAGCAGTAATAATGAAACATATTTTAGTCGTCTGTTTGTGACACGCGAAGAGGGAAAATTCGGTTAACTTTTTTTCAACGCAGTGTGGTCTGTTGCTCTGGTGATCCTACGGCCTACCTCTCGCAGATCTCAACACCCGAGGACAGGACTGAACCAGGCCTCTCTGTTGACCAACTCTCTACGAGGCCCAACACTTGGGTGAACCCTTACCCTCTGCCGGAGGCTCGACACTTGGTGACTACCTCTGCCGGGAGCCTCGACACTTGGTGACCTACCCGTCTGCCGAAGGCTCGACACTTGGGTGGACCTACCTCTGCGAGGCTCAAACATTGTTGACCTTCCTCTGCCGAGCCTCGACACTTGGGGGACCTACCCTCTGCCGAGGCCTCAAACACTTGGTTGACCTCCTCTGCCGAGGCCTCGACACTTTGGTTGACCTTTCCTCTGCCGAGGCCGTCGACACTGGTGATCCTACCCTCTGCTGAGGCTCTCGAACACTTGGGCTGACCTACCCTCTGCCCGAGGCCTCACACTTTGGGTGACCTACCCTCTGCGAGGGCCTCCAACCTTGGGTCCTGCGTCTGCCGAGGCCTCGACACTTTGGGTGACCTACCCTCTGCCGAGCCTGTCGACACTTGGGTGACCTACCCTCTGCCGAGGCCACTACCGGCCGGGGCCCGGATCCGACTGCCCTCCCTCGCCAGCTCTTGTCGCGCCTGCGCAGTAAGACGCTCCAGCAGCGCCACCTCCTGCCGCTTCTCTTCATAACTGATGACAGTGTCTGGAACTGATAGGGTCGTGCATACATTCAGGTGTCTTGCAAACCAAAGCTTTAGGTATGTTTGGTACGGGAGAGTGGAGACACTAACTGCGCAATTACTCGTTGTAAGGAGCAATATCTTCACATTCTTGTATCGGAATCAATGATGTGTTCAGGATTCAGTGGCGTACCCAGGATTCGCTTCAAGGGAAGGGGTACAATTTTCGTTTCGGGGGGCACAAGGTAACCCCATTAAAAAATCATCGGCATTTGGACCCACTATGTTTTTCAGAGGGGGCATATTTTCAACATTTTTTTAAGAAAAAACAAAGCAAAAATATTCTGTTCAGGGGAACCCAGGTACGGGTCCCCCCAAAAAAACTTAGCCGTATTTGGCGAGAGGCCGGCGAAATAAGGCGAACTAGTTGTGTGAGAGCACCGTGGGTCACAGGCCCTATTTCGTGCACTGAGGCACTAACAAGGACCACAGGGTGCACGTGACCCCCAATGGACCGACTTTTTCACTAAAAAATGATCGGCGACGGTCCTGTTTTTTTGCGACTTTTTTGGGGGCCTGCAAAATTAGTAAAGTAGCCTAATAATCCGAAGAATAATTTTATTTTCAACGACATTTTTTTGCAAGCGGGCGCTTTGGCTGAGGGGGCCCCTTGGGATGCCGTGCCCCTTGTCGAAGGTCTGGCTGCGTTCTGGTGCCGTACTAGCCAAATGTTGAGGTCCAAGTTGATGCTCCAAAGGCTTTGGTTCTCTGCATCCATGAACTCCTAGAAAGCCCGCCTGAGGGGGCACTCTGACCTATAAAACCTCGAAAAAAACTGATAGTTCTCGTGAATTCATTAAAGACCCACGCTTTGCGTGGTCCTTAGATTGGAATTAGGCCCTTCGGGCCCTAGTTCCAAAGGGGGCCCATTGGCCAAGGAGGCACGCACGGACCTCCGGGGGGGGGGAGCAATTGCCCCTTTAACCCCCCCTTGGGTACGCCTATGTCAGGAGCACAATAATATCACCAATAAATAATAAATTTGAGTCAAGCAAAGATGCTTTCCAATTTACTGGTAAAAAGCTTTATATTTTTTGCAAAACTGTAAACTCACATTGAGTGGAGACTTTCACTGCCGTCCAACTATACATAGACTATACTTAGCGTTAATATACTGTTATAGGTAGCTGCAGCGTCGCAGCCGTCCAGGTTGACGTCTATAGTTGGCGTTTATTATATCTTGGAGACTTCCGCCCTAGGCGCGTCTCAAGTAAGACGACAGCATAGACGCGTCTTGGGCAGGGGCGTAGGAACTTCATTTGGATTGGGGTTGCACCTGGGCTGACCAATGTGACACCATCATTTTTATGATGCTGAAATTTTACTCTGAAATTTATAGCAATACATGTGATTCAATATTTACCTACCACAAGCCAGTGTCTGCAAACTAATGGTTAAATAGGTGGCACTTCTTTAAGGAAAAAATGCATTGGCTTAGTTAACTCAGCTTTGCGAAGAATACAAATTTTACCGGGCATT
>VOPJ01014861.1:0-14664 GCA_014673585.1 Semibalanus balanoides | reverse complement strand
TAATATAAAGATAGAGAAGTGAAACGGGCACCAATTTGTTTGTCTCGTCGAGACACTTCTCTCAATGTATGTACAATATAACCTATTTTGGTCACCACTTGATCTCGAACCGAGGTCAAATTTATGATTTGACGTAACCTGGTCATCATAAAAATGATTCAAAGCGCCTTGAAGAAAAAAACACGATGGTGTCAAACTTTTTGTCCTATCTTATTGAGGTAAAAATGTATTTGCGAAAAACAGTTTTGGCAAAATAACCTTTTTGACCCTTGCGACCTTTGGACCCTGGAGCCTTAACTATTGACCTGAGCTAAAATGTTAGGGCACCTTGGCCATTGCATTTTCAAGAGCTTCTTATTGTTTTGTTTTTTCATTTGTTCTTAGCTATCATAGTTTTAGTTCCCGATATTTTTGGATTCCTGGGAGGCGAAGTCCTTGACACAGCAAAATATAACCTTCGATGACCTTTCGTGACCTCAATATTGACCTAAGAGAAAAAATTGTCGATGTAGTTTCCAAATACTTTTTAAATACTTTTTAACAAGCTTGTTGACGGTGTTTTCGGTTTTTGTCTACGTCTCATAGGCGCCGAGTTCGAGGGGGGCGTCGAAACGCCCCCCCCCCGCCACGGCGAAGGTGGCGCCGAGCACCAGCACACCGCGGGATATCTACCATATCACCACATCCAGGTCATAGCACCATTACACAGTACACATCACTTCAGTTCAGACCACTGCATGCATCATACCATATCGTCTGCAATATGACCTCGGCCATCGTCGCGCGCTTTTCCCCTATATCATCACATCATCACACCACACCATCACATCACACCATCACCCTGCACCGTCAGCCCAGGTCTTTATCCGTTGGTCGCCGGTGGGCCTCCCCAATAATGGACCGGTGGTGTGTGGGCGGCCCGCGGTGGTCCCCGGAGCACTGAGCGCGGCGCGAGACGACTCGGAGACGGAGATTGAACGGCAGCATGGCGCTCGTTTCCCGGACGAACCGAGCCTTCGTGGCCGGGTAGTTCGGTCCGATGCAGAGACAGAGACAGATATCGGGGCGATAGGAGTGGACTCGCCAACGAAGACTTTACAATTTATAGCATGTTTAAAATGTGCCTCATTGAGAACTTTCGAATGTCGCCTTGTGCGTCTCGCTGTGATCATTGGCTTGGAAGATGACCAGGGGGCGTTTTGCCCCCCCCCCCCCAGTCAATGGCGTTCGGCTGAGACCTCAATCAAGGGCGGGTTAACTCGCCATTCTCAATGAGCTCTCAATGAGTCGCATCTAAGGCATACTCGAAAGTTTCAAATCGAAGTCGCATGTCATTAGTCAGGTCACGATCAGGTCATAGGTCAAAATCCAGTTATTCCGTCTTTTAGTGTATGTGCCGTACCTATATACTGTCATCGCATTTGCTTTTCTCACAAAGTACATAAAAACAAATAAATGCAAAATGGTGCTCGGCTATGCAGTACGTATCACGGTTTACGTGTTGATATACGCTGGTTATCACTGGACAAAGAGCGATTACACACACGTCTACACTCTGCATGTTTCTGTCCCTAGATGGCACCAGTAGTAAACGCCTGCAGTTATGCTGTACCGCATTGCTTAAATAGTTCACTTTCCATCCAAAGCCTTTGGTTGCGACCAATACCATGAATCATGATCAACCTAAGTGCTCTCATAGGTATAATACACTGCTATATTTTTGCTCCGGGAACGCGAGTTATACTCCATCATGGAGTCAGGCTACCTTCCTTCACTCTTGCGTTGTACGACCCGGCTTCTCCCGGAGCGAGGGCACTACGACGCTCTAAACGGGTTAAGCTACTCTCGGATTGCTCAAACATGGGTATTGGGTACGCACTACGCAGACGCCAAGAAGCGGGCCAAGGATTGATCGCGACCTGTCTTTTCAGCGATTATTTCGTGTAGGTACCCGATGCTCACTCCAATGCGGGATCCCAAGGGTGGGGGCGGCAGGGAGTTTAGCCCCCCCACACCCATATCGCCTGAAATCGGCAAAATTTGACGCATTTTCCATTGTTAAAGGAAATCTGATAAATTTTTACTGAGACATGCTTGTTTTAAACCGTTCAATAAGGTACAAGGAAGTCAAATCCAATGAGTTTTCTAAATTTGTTGAAACTTTGTGAAATTTAGCTCCCCATATCGCATGCAGCCAAAATTCTGGATCCGCCTGTGCCGATGCTCAGGGTAAAACAATGTCGTATACACTCGCTGACTAAAAAACATCTTTATGACTGAAAATCAGATCTGTGACTCGCGGTATTCTGATCAAATGGCGATGTTAATTTAAAGAGAGTACAATTTTATATCAGTGTAGGCTGTAGACACATCCAGTATAAGAAGTGCGATTTTTGTCAAAGGTTGAGGTCAGGTCACAAAAAGCGACTATGCGCAAAAGATCTACGAAGTCATGCGACACCTGTTGTATGGATTATTTTACATGTATCATCACATTTACACTTATTTTCACGCTAGTGATATAGTCGTGTTTCCACCCGACCTTACTTAAGTGAAGTTAGTGTTAAGCTCAGCTCAAGATCAGGTCACAAAGGTCAAAGTTTGAAGCTGCAATTTGCTAAATATAGATATAGGCGCATGTTTCTGCACTAGTTTCGCTTCAGAAATGCAGTGGTGACGTTTATTTGTTCGTACACTGATGTAGAATTTGACTTATCATCGCCGCTTGATCAGGGTACCACCGCGAGTCAATGACCTCATTGACCTCATTGAAGGGCGTCACCGCCTTCCGAAAGTTGGGGGGGACGGGGACGGAGACCTTTGGAAGTCGATTACTTCCATGCAACGTCCATGGCGTAATGTTAAAATTTGAAAATGTTTGAAGGGACGCCACCCGCTTGGGGGGGGGCGTGCTGCCCCGTCTCCCCGCTTTCGACGCCGACGCCCAGCAAATAGCAGCCACGGATCGGATTTTCAGTCAAAATATGCTTTTGAGATGAGAGAGTCAGCGAGTGTAGATGGCGTTGTTTTATCCCGAGAATCGGGAACATCAAATAATCGCTGAAAAGACGGGTCGCGGTCAATCCTTGGCCCGCTTACTCGGCGTCTGCGTACCAGTGTTTGAGGGATCCGAGAGAAGCTTAACCCGTTTAACCCTCGCCCGTGTAGGGCAAGATCACTGCGTGACCGTGTAGTATGATCCCCTCCCTAGCGTTTGCCCCTAATTGAGCTAGAGCTTCGATTAAAAAACGAGCGTGTTACTTGTGACGAGAGGAAGCCATTGACATCTGCTTTAAGGTCCTGGGTCATTAGGTGACCCCTGAGGTCATGTCAAGGTCCCAAATGTCATTAAATTGTAAATGTGTAAAAAAAAAACTAATCGAGCTAAAATCGTAAAGAACATCCTAGAATGCTAAATAGACGCCAAAATTGAAATCAGCATCACAAAATGTCATAAAAACTGTCAAATTAAAGAAGGTCATGTCAGGTTATCTGAGGTTATTGACCTCGGTTGACCTTTGGAGGCATCTGACCCAAGTTAAACATATAATTCTGTAAAATGGATCCCAGATTTGAAATCAGCGTCACAAATTGCGCTAGAAACGGACAGAAAAAAAAATACATCTGAGGTCATCGGAGGTCAGTGACCTTGGCTGAACTCTGAAAAGGTCAATCGAGATTGCAATCTCTGCAGAAGCCACGGTTATGGGTCATAAGACTTAGAAGTTTAAAATTTTCAGAATGTATGTGGCATTGTTCAAAAGCAGGGTAGGAAAGTTTCATCGCAATCGATTGATAACTGCGCGAGTTATTCTGGAAAAACCGAGTGAGGGTTGCAACCCCCTACACCGGCGAGGGTTAAAGGGTTTTAGTGCCCTCGATCCGTTAGTCGATATTTTGTATTTTGTATTGAATATATCGTCTACAGGCTCGTTGTCCGGTTACAGACGGAGTCAGAATATAAGGACAATAAAGAACACGACAAAACACATAAGCACAAGAACGCACAAACACATCACTATGTTAGTTATAGGTATTCACTTCCAGCGTCCTTGTGAAGCTTATGACGCGAGATTTAAAGAAAATACAGTAGATAAATACAAGTCAACACATGTCAGAGTTTAAAACTGGTTCACAGGGATGGCGTCCTGATGCAAACGTTCCGCTATTGTGTTCACCCTTCCACGGGGAACATTCTACGGGACAAGGGTATACGCGACACCTGTCGAACCCGGCACAGACAAACCAAATGCTGCCATCAGAATATAACTGTCAATCAGCGCATGATGAATATGAAATATAAACATGAGATCGTATTGTGCTATACGGTAAATGTATCTTCGGAACAAACAGTCAGATCGGGACGATTCAAACGCCATTTGGTAGCCAGTGTCGATTTTCATCCCCAAACAGAACTTTAGACACATTGCAGTTGACCTGTGACGTCACAGAGGTCAAATCCC
The DNA here is from genome assembly GCA_014673585.1 of Semibalanus balanoides. Taxonomy (NCBI): domain Eukaryota; kingdom Metazoa; phylum Arthropoda; class Thecostraca; order Balanomorpha; family Balanidae; genus Semibalanus; species Semibalanus balanoides. The sequence goes on along the minus strand of VOPJ01014861.1, from coordinate 10,201 downwards.
CAAAAGGTGACATTTGGCCCGATTTGACCTTCTTGACCTCGTCTTACCTTTAAGAATATTTTGACCTAAGGTCACCAAAATTTCAGAGAATGTAGATCATCACAGCACCTACCTACCCGGTAAGTTTGAACGTTCTAAGCTCTCATACTTTCTGAGATCTCACGGAGGGGGCACTAAAGTGCCCCCCTCCAGTGCGTGTTAGTGGCATACCCCTCTCCAGTGCGCGTGTTAAAGAAGGTGTAGTAGCTTAGTTATAGTTATTAGTATGGAAAGGATCCAAGGAAAGGATCCATCCTATGGAAAGGATCCAACAAACATGATATTTGAATGTACGATGCAAATCTCATGTCCGTTGCAGAGCAGTGCTGGCATCTTTGAATTATTGATAGGAACTAAACCCTTGGAAGGCACCCAGAATAAAGCATAATCATGTAAATGCCTTTTTAAAATTTGATACCAGGATGCAGTATAATTTCTGTCCCACAGGAGGAGATTGAATAACGGATGGGCTTGGGTTGAAGATTAAATAGCAAGGAAAGCAGTGTAATAAGTTTGTGTAAGCCTAAACCGAGCTTCCACGAAATAAATGTAATGAAATACAAAGTACAGTATCTAATATCCAGGATTCCCATCATGCTTCTTTTCCATATTCATATGCTATCCTTTATTGCAAAAGGCTACCCTCAAATTACGTATTTTATTTTGCATAATCAAATAATGTATGCAGAGATTAAAATCCATATAAATATGGATCGTTATATGATTATGAATACTTGCATTGAATGAAGAATTGAAATTAAACCATGGGTTTTGCCTTCCTGTTATAAACCGCAGAATTGAAATAATACTAGTAGGAAGTCGGTCAGCAATATGAAGAAGTATGATTAGTTTCAAGCTTGGACAACCGTAGGATTTTAATCATTGGGAAGCGGATCTTTGCAGAAACCAATCAAGAAATCACACCAGACTGATGTCAAATGTCCATTTATTTTTGTTTAATACAGCCTTGTGAAAATGGTCCAAAACTGCGCCTCAAAGACTGAAATCTTCGGTTCAACAATCTCAAGTATCTCGCGTCAGGTTCTCGGCTGGCCCGCAGACCGTCCCAGTTGCCGGCAATGGTCATTAAAGACGCCGAGAAGCGCACGGCGAACGGCTAACACATCTGCAGCAGCTTTAGATAACACTGACGTCTCGGCAGCAGGGCCGGGTCATGTCCGAGAGGCGGCGCAGCAGACGAGACCGCCGTCCGCGCCTGGCTCCTGACCCCGACCATGCACCGCCTTCCCGCTCCCGACTCCGCCTCCCCCCGCCTCCGCCCGCCTCCGCCGGGCCGACGCCTGCGATTCCAGGGTAAAAAGTTAAAAGATAAAAAGTTAAAAGTCGGAAAGTCAAGGGAAGAAGAGTAAATGGGTAAAGAGTCGATATCGCTAAAAGTCGAAAGATAAAAAGTCGAAAAGGTAAAAAGGCAACATGGCAAAAGTCAACACGCTAAAAGTAGAATAGTAAAGAGTCGTATGGATAAATCTCGAAAGATAAAAAGTCGAAAAGGTGAAAAGTCAACATGGCAAAAAGTAAACACGCCAAAAGTCGAATAGTAACTCAGCAGGCCAGATAGTATCTTACAATGGCCTGGAGTTTACTTCTTTTTCCAACCTAATCGAACCGGACCTAACCTTATAATACATCGCTGCTGATAGAGCATTTCGTAGCTGGGTGGACACTGGACACACGCCTACTCGTGTGGTGACATGCAGCCTACGGCTGCCAAGGTTTATAATATATATAGTAAAAAGATGTGTGGCTTTTACAGCTCTTTCTTTATCATGCCACCTTGACCCAATTGACCGTCGGGCAGTAAAGTCCCAGCGCGATTTGTCACCATGTCCGTGTAGTAACTGCCGGGAACGACGACCTCTGAGGTCGGAAAAGGCTGCAAGCGATATGCGTCCGCGTTTGGGCGGGATCACTTCGGGTTCGTGGGTGTATTGTAACAGCATCAGTGGGACAACCGATAACACTGAGACTCTTTATACTGACAAAGTATGTGATCTTGATCTATCCGCGCATGTTGTACGCGGGTGGTTTTTCGACATCATAGTACCTACATTTGAGCAATGAAGATTTTGCCAAAGGATTTTTGGTCCGTCTTTTTTTCCGTGTCGCCTTTTTGACTGTTAACTTTTAACCCTGTTGACTTTTTGTCATTATACTTTTTATCCGTTTGACTTTTGGTCTGTCGACTTTTTTCCATGTGGACTTTTTGACAGTTGACTTTTTACCCTGATGGTTTTCCGTCAATTGACTTTTCATCCGTTTGACCTTTTCACCGTTGACTTTTTTCCACGTCGACTTTTTACACGCCGACTCTTAGGACTTTTGACTTTTTTCTATCGATTAAATGTCCTTTTACTCAATGACATCCCTTGGCTTTTTGCCATTCGACTTTTCGTCTGGTACCCGACGACGGCCCCATACGGCGAGTTGAAGGCGCGGCGAGTCTCGCCTATAGCCGGCGGACTGTCTCGACACGACCTGTGGTCGCCGTCCCGGCCGCCAAAATCGAGTCGATATGCAGATGCTGCATTTCGCCTGTCCGACTGGCGACACATGCGATGCATTGGATGCATGCGAAAGTGTTCTATGTATGCAGGTCAGCACAGCCGGGATTTATTAAATTGCGTGCCGACTCCAGCGCGAGTTACAGAGCACTTGACGCTGGTCCGATATCGGTTGGGACTTGGACGGGTATTTCCACTATTGTTCGCCTGGCAACTGCACTGTCGTATGTCAGCTGACGTCAGTTGTAACGTCAGCTGACATTTGATCTGGTGACCCGATTTCAATGCCTGTGAAAATGATGTTCTAACCCTGTTTTTATTGTTTTGCTGACCAGGCCTATCAAACCTCATGAAGCTTTGTTATCTAAACTGGTCCGTCATTTCTATTAATATATTTGGGGATAAAAATTGAAGATAAAATGTTAAAGGGCATGTAGCTTTGGGATATGAACCGTGATAAAGATGCATTGGTTTATCGTGGACCAAGCATCATATCCTCTTGGGATCGCTAACTGGAAATATCATCCTGTTCCGAGGAATATGGGGACCGTGATGGCTTTTTCAAAGGCCGGCATGGGGATTTGAAACTTGAGAGCAGCCCAGGAGTGTGTCCTCAGCTGTTTAAACACAGGGTGAGAGTACCAGCCGTGGGTAGGCAGTAGGTACTCGTGACTTCGTGAGAGAGTTGGTCTGAGTTTCAGCGCTGGTCAATTTTTATCTCACCTGTGTCAGCAGCGGCCGTGAGTGCCAGCCGTAATCGTGAGAGGAGGTAATAGGACAGGCATACTTCTCTTGCGGATTCCGATTGAACTGAAACGGAGAAGTTAAAACGTACAAGTATGGAGTATACATAATAAGTTACCTATGTAATGATATAAAAGGCACATTCGCGATTCGAGTGTCTCACCCGTATGACAAAATCCCATGAAAACTCCCGCCATGCACCGTGGATAATAAAAATGTATCCGGCCGTATTCCTCGGCAAGTGTTAAGAGTGATTATGTAGATACTTGGTAACAGCCGTGAGCCGGGCCATCACTTCGCAATCGGAACTTGACGAGTTACAAAATGCATATAAAATTTACACTATGCAGTACAGTTATACACTAACGTACCTATCCAGCATATATATGTACAATTGTACACTATAGTGCAGCTCGACTGGACGCGGTCAGCCTGGTAAAACGACAGCTGGCACGGTTACGGCCGTCACTGGAACTCCTCCTCGAACCTGACCTTGTTCACGGTGTTGATGAACTCCTTGTCGATGGGAGCGTTCGGATCCACGGTGTCGTACGGAGAGTTGGGCTTTCCAGCCAGCGCCTCTCCTGGGAGCAGAGAGAACAGCGGCAAAACAATCACAGCCGCCAGCCGCTGAACCAGGGAACACCAGTGAACCAGTGAACCAGTGAACACAACACATACGGTGATCCGAGCAGATTGAAAACAGTTATGTGTGAAATATTTTGGTGTTCATAAGTTATTCACTCGAATGACACAAGACACATCCAGTGGTACACTGGTGGATGTATGGGGAAGGGGCATCAGGGGCAACCCCCCAAAGTGCCTAAAATCGGCGCAAATTGACACATTTCCTGCTGTAGAAGGACATCTACGCAACTTTTACAAAGGAAAGTTGATGTTAAAGCGTAAATACAATGCACAAGGGAGCGAAAGCCGATTAGTTTTTTGGAACTTTGTAAAACTTTTGAGGGTGATGCCCCCAAACCGCCACAAAGTGCCGTCCAGGATCCGCCAGTGCAGTGTTATGACTCATGCATGCAGCACATAAGGTGGCAATTTTTGGAGTCGGCGCTCTCAATGCAGTAAATTGCATGGTTTTAAGCACACAGAACATTGACGAAAATATGTCACACTAGGTCATCTTCTTTCACCGGAATGATCAAAAGATACAAAAGAATCAAGCAGATCAATGCACACAATATTCAGGGATGTTGTCTCACGTTTTCTGAATGGGTTGATACCGTAATTTTCCACCAGTTTGATGTGCTTCTCCTCTTTCTCGATAGCCTCCGTCATTATTCGATCAAGGGCCGTAAGGTCCGGCATATTGCTCTTTGGGTCTTTAGCTGCCATTTTCAGCTTTGATTGGTGTCCAAAAACTCACGGCGGAGATAACTTATAACATGCGGAAACAGCCAAAACGTATAATACAACAAATACTTCTAGAGTAAAATGATTTGTTTGACTATTTATCGCTCAACTGGCTCGATTTTAAACGTTAACTGACGTTAAAGCGTTAGCGAAGCTTAAAAACGCTCACTGCGTCAACATATTGGAACACCAAATGAGTCCACTGTGGGGGAGAGTGTGTCCCTTGCCCCAATCAGCACGATCCCCGAACGATTTCGGCCATCAAAAGCCTCTGTATCAAAGCCGTTCAGGTACTCCACATGCCTCCTTACTTTTAGAAACAGAAAGGTTAAGTTTTGTTTTGTAACGATTCATTTAAGTCACGTGATGTATTCCTTTTGTTACCACTTGCTATATTTTCAAGAGTTTCAGTATCATGTGTGCACTACTGATGTTATCGGCTGACGGCTAACCTACGCTGCATGTTTTTAAACTATCTGTGTTTTAACATATGCGATTTTTTTGCACTTGTTAATTTTTATGGAGCATTGTTTTTCTTCTGCAAATGGCAAGGCAACAACAATTCCAGAATACCGGATCTCCGAGATCGATCTCCGATACCTCTAGCCCTCACCCCGCTGCCCCGGCGGTATCTGCGCCCGGTGAACACTTACTCCACTTTGTATTCAACACACTCGTCAAACCTGACTAATGTGCTGGCCGGAGGTGCGAGGGAATCGCCCCGGCCCGCCCCCATGCCATTCCGTCGCCCGCCCATTGTTGTTGGCTCTGTGGCGGCTGTGAACTTGAACGGCACCCGCCGGTGATGGATCATACGCCCAGGCGCCACTCGCAAATTAGGCGCCGTTAATCTGCTGCGCGCTTCATCATATATTCCGATCTGCTCGCGTCGTCCTGAGCAGCTCTTGCGCGCAGGCCTTGGCAGGCCGACCCGCTCCGGTCGTGTCAGCCGTTGTAAGGAGCGGGGCGGGGCGGGCCGGGGCGGGGCCTTGACAGTAGAGTACGCTGCACGGGCATTGTTCGGGCGGGCCGGGCCATCAGGATGTGCCGAGCTGGCGCAGCTCGGCCGGCCGGGTCCGGCACAGCTCGGCCTACTGGCCCGGCCGACACATCCATTCTCGCTCATAGCGTCGACCGTGTCTCTGAGAGCGGTTCCGACAGGGCAGCTACCGCTCTGAGAGCGGTTCCGACAGGGCAGCTGTGGCTCTGAGAGCGGTTTCGACAGCCAGCTGTGGCTCTGAGAGCGGTTCCGGCAGGTCAGCTGCGGCTCTGAAAGCTGTTCCGACGGCCGATGAACGGCGCTAATGAGGCGATAACAGAGCCGCGCCCGGCGGCCGCCGCTGGTAGCCTCTCAAGAGAGGATATCCGGCCGGCCGGGTGGTCCTCCTACCGCTTAGTAGCTTAGGAGCGGTAGGACTACTACGCTTAGTAGTAGTCCTACCGCTTCTACCGCTTAGTCCCGCCCGGCACTGCCCCGCCCCGACCGGCGGGGTGGTCCTCAGCCTTGCCCCGCCCCCGCCCGCCCAGGTCTGGTCACTTCCCCGTGTCTTATGACCGTCTGCGAAGGTCCACTTTCCATATCTTGTCTGGCCTAGCGGGTGTTCTACAGTGCCGGATATCACGACGGACTGAGTCGGTTCGGCTCGGAGAGATGCGATCCCGCACCCCCTGAACCCCTGTCACCTGTGACCCTGTGACCCATGTGACGGGACCAACCGATTGGAACAGAGTGCTGAGGAGGGATTGCACGGACCACTCCGGGCAAGACATAACAGTTTCAACGGTACGCTGCTTATCTCAGAAGTTGTCTTGTCATGTGACAGAGATGTCACGTGCACTGGTTCTAATTTATGCTTATAGTTGCAATGCATTGCGGAATTGCTGACGACGAAGGCAGCTCCTTTCCCATGCAGATGTTGAATCGGAGTTTGACCGGCTGGACCTTTAAACTGTCTGTTAAAGGGAATAGTTCACCTTCTACATGGGATTTTGAACAGAGATAACAGATTTGTACAGCAGAAGCCGTTTTTATACAAAATCAAGTCACGGCTCTATCTTTTTTAAGATCCGATCTGCGAACTACTGTTCGATATCTCGAAAATACAACCAAGAAACTAAATAAAACTAACACTAAGCATGCTGTCGACGTTGTTTTCAACTAATTTTGTTGTTAATAACGACTTACTAATACATAGTAGAAAAAGGCTCAACATTTGATAAAAAAATCGAGCCACGCACGGTTAACAAAATCTTCCCGACTTCGAAACCTTTAGATTGCAATTAAAACTTCTGAAACTGGTAGCAGTGCTTCCACTGTTTTCTTTGCTGTCATTTTTTGGACCGTAGCTGACAAAGATACGCCAAAGGACGAACGCAACATCGTACCCTCGAACATACGCACATGCAAGACACTTATATTTTAAGCAGTAGCGAAAGGACACAGCCAAGGAGAAAGAAGGCCATTTCAGGTGCGTTCCCTCAATGCATCCCTATAGTTATCTGAAAACCTGGTTTTCAGAAGTAGGGGGACGCACGTCCCCCTGCGTCCCCCTCAATCACAGCCCTGCCTCTGTGCTCCGCACTGAGTGCTCGGTCGGCCAGTGAGCAGGGAGCAGGGACAGCTGTTGATGTGCAGACTGCGCCGCAGTGTCCGTCTGTATTGCGGAACAGCTTATTTCTCCCCGAGTGATGGCCGCTACTGTATTTGTAGGGGTTGCGTGCTTATCACCAAGGTTTTATACATGCTCCCTGCTCATGGGCGGCTCCGAACGGTAGTTTGGGAGGGGCCACCGGTACAAGGGCGGATCCAGCCGGCCGTCTGGGGGGGGGGGCAAACCGTTTTGAGCGAACTTTACCTACCCCTAATTTCGAATTTCTGCCCGGATTTGGGCCATTTTATTTTGCAACCTCAGGGTTTCTAATGATTTTTTATTATTTTTGTTAAAAAATAGTTTTTCGACCTTTTGGGATATCGCAAAATATCAGCTTGCAGTATTTGTTGTTCCGACATTGCCTTACACTGTGCAAAACTATGTCAACTGTCAGCTGTACCCAAGGGTGTGTGTCGCCGATATTTTTTAGTGGGACATCAGCTAAAACGAACAAACTCACCTCATTGTTATGCTTTTATTCAATCCTTTGCAGCATTTGTAATTAAGATTTTCATGTTTAGTGGGTACTTATTTAGCGCCGCGAAGCGGCGCGATTTTTTATGGACAGAAAAATAGGCGGTGGGCCTTATAAAGAAGAAGAAACTAAACATGCTATTAATTCAATTCACCGTTACAACGAACTGAAGACGATAGCGACGGCTTCGTTATGACGATGGTCACTGATGTGACGCCGTGAAGCGGCTTGACAATTTTAATTTTATGCCGTGGAATTGTTTTGCAATACTGGAACTAGACCGTGAGTGGAGCCAAGCCTCAGGTAGCTCCTATTCCTGGTTGCACATCTCGACATGATTAAAAATATTTAAATAAAGGTATTGTATTGTAAAATCACGAACAATCCACACGAATGTGGTTTTTACAGTTCTGAGTCAATAAAAGGGTAAACATGGGATAAGACAAGACACATAGTAAAACATGCGCACATATGAACAATCACGTTCACACCGAAATCGAAACAGAATCAGACATTTGCTGACAGAAGTCGACGCTCCAGCTGTCTCTTAAATTGTCTGACAGACATATCGTTGAACTCGCGTGGCAGCTCGTTCATACCACGAGCAGCTCGGTAGGCGAAGCGCCTCTTGCCAGTCTCTGTCCTAACCCGCGGTAAGAATAGGAGCCGGTCCTGTCTAGTGGTCGCGAGCTGGGCGGCCTTCACAGTGTCACGAAAAATCCGCGAGACCTCTCGGCTCAGCAACGGTGCGGCACTTTGGGAGAAGGCAGAGAGTGACTACGGAGGACGAGGTTAGGAGCATCCAGCCACCCCAGCGTCGTTTGCGACGCACACCAGAAACGCCCGTGTACTTGCGGTGTACCTGGATACGACCCACCGCGGCAGCGAAATTTGATAAGCTTTTGAAGCGTATATGTGTTTGGCGGACGCTGCCGTACAACAACCAGCAGTAGAACGGATGTGGAGACCACAAGGGCGGCGACGATTTCGGGGAGGATTTCTGGAGGAAGGAAATGACGGACGTGAGATAGGCTGATTAGGATTCCGCAGCACTTGCGAGAGAGGGCGGACACATGAGCGTCCCAGGTGAGGTTTTGATCAAAGACGACGCCAATGTAGTTTTTCATATACATATTCTTTGATAGTAAATTACGATGACCGGTGGCAGTCAGCGCTCAATGGTACATATGATAAAAATAACTGTATACATATGAATCGAACTGTAACAAACAACTGGTAACAGTGCAAATGGTTTGAAAACATCAAGAGGTAAAACGACTTTTCCGCACATAAATGGTCCCTGCGGGTCTGGAAAAGTTTCACTTTATTGTGAAAACTCATCGGATTCCGCTTGCTTATGCATTGCTAGCTGATTTAAAACAAACGTTCCTATGTAAAAGTTGTGTAGTTTTTCTTTTACATCAGCAGATGTGCCAATTTTGCTCCGATTTCAACATTTTTTTGGGGGGGCATGATAGAATTTCCCCCTCCCCTGGATCCACCCCTGTCCCTGCTAATATTGTACTCCAGTTCTCTTTACAAAGTAAGTGCTAATGCTGATTCCATTAAAAATGATTCCCTTTGCAAAGTACTGGAAGTGCTACCGACCACATCCCGAGCGATACAACCCAACCGAGTGTACTTTTATAAGTTCATGTGTGCTGTGGAGGTGAAGTGTCGAAAAGCCGATCTAGTGGGCAATGGTATTGGTGTGTGGTGATCCAGTGAGACAGTCCACGAAAACAGGAGAAAACACAGTTTTGAGTCTGGAACGGAAATGTAGAAAAAGCCCCGAATAAGAAAACCGTGTGTTTTAGCACCGATAGCACGTATAGCTGCGCCATCCCAATCCCAGTCAGAGACAGGGAGCCTTAACCATGGGTTTAACTTTGTATGTGGTTGGTGTGGAGAGCTCCACACCAACTTAAAAGTTGGTGTGGAAAATCCACGTCAACTTATTGTATGATATATACAATTTTGATCATCCAAGGGACTTTTTTGGGTCGTGTGTACATTTAGACTGTCCATTTCCATAAACAAAATAATTTTTGCATCATATATATAGACGTGTGGGCGAAATTTTGAAGAAAAAAAAATGGATGACATCAATGAAAATCCACACCAACTTTGAAAACGTTTCTACGCCCATGGCATTAACGGAGCACGTGTATTCAATCCGAGTTGGCCAGTCAGAGTTGCTGGTCTGGTCACTGGTGGTCATTTCTGAGGAACATAAGAGCACATGAATTAACTGAACAACGGTATAAGAACAGAACATATGAAGTCGGATAACAAAGGGCGAGACATAACACAAGTTTCGTGGACCTTTCTCAAGCCAAGCTGGCAGCATCATTAACATTGCATCGACATAAGCGAACACAGGCAAATTCATTAGCTTC
>VOPJ01014860.1:0-14667 GCA_014673585.1 Semibalanus balanoides | reverse complement strand
CCCTGTCGGTGTACAGGACTTTCGGGGGCGGCTGACCGGCGGACCGGAACCGGTCCACCAGTCCGGTGGCCAGCGGCTCCAGGGCGTCATGACCCTCGGAGGTGGTTAGGACCGTGTTCAGCACCTGGCCCAGCTCGTTGGCAGCCGATGTGGCCCAGGAGGCGGATTTCGCCCCCACGCCGGCCAGCTTCTTGGTGATCTGCCGGAACCGGGTGCACGTTCATGTCACGGTGTGACAAATTTTTGTCATATAAGTCCTTAGTATAGAGGTTACGAAATGACGGTTTAAATTATTTTTACGAATGACAGTTACTTTTACTTTTATACATTACTTTTACGAATGACAGTTTATCTAAAAAGACACTATCTTTCATACCTTAATCGCAATACTGATGTGTATGGCAATTATATTTATATTCATAGTTATATTGACAATCATATTCATAACATTAATGATATTGATGCAAATATTTATTGACATTCATACATCTTCATTGATATTCATACATTTTAGTTTACATTAATAATTATTAGCAATAATCGTTCATGAACGATTATAACGCGACCTTACAAATCTTAGATTCAGACAGGTGATCTCACCTTCTTGGTAGAATCGATTTTCAAAATTATACCGTAGGTAGACGTGCATGCTGCCTTCAGCAGGGGCAGCCGCCGCCAGACGTCCCTGACGTGCATGGCCAGGAACCACCAGGGTCCCGGCACTGGCACGAACTCTGGCGGCGGCTGGTACTGCACCGCCTGCTGGAGGAGGCCGTCGCATCCGAGTCTGCAACGGGGTGTACCTTCGTCAGCATGTCAGCTCACCGGGTTACACCGGTCTACTGGGTTACACAGGGAAATCGCGTGAGTTGTAACATCAGTGTATTACGGCGTATGTGTATGCAAAAATCAGTGTATGCAAAAAAGTTTGGTCGTAACAAGCTTGTTCCCCGGGCCTCCGAAAGTTGTTGACCCCTACGCAAAAGGGCAAAAATTAAAGTCGTGCATACTTCCGTCTATTGTAACATGATATAAGCAACTCGTTTATATCATGGCTACAAACGGCAGCAGTTAACAGAACAATGTCACACCACTGAAGCTATCAATGCTGATTAAAGCCAGGTCGTTTAGGGCGCGTGGTAACTCACTGGTGTCGCCGGCAGTCGGCGAGATAGGCCTGCACTCGGAGGCAGTACTCCTCCGAATGCAGCTCGGCGACCGTCTGGCGGAGGGCGGTAGGGCTGTTGCCCAGAGTGCGGCTGCGGAGCAGGCTGATGATGACCCGGTCACAGGAATCGCTGGTGATTGTGACCGGGGGGTTTTTTTTTAAGGCCCCGGGGGGGCCCACGCAGGCCGTCGCCAGCTGGGTCCACAGCGCGGGTCGGTACTACAGGAACGTCCGCGACACACCGGACAGTAGTGGTAGCTCGGCCGCCAAGTAGTAGTTGTCGCGGACATCTACTACCTGGCGGACGCGCCGGTACAGTCCCTTGGACTTCAGGGATCTGTGGACACGGGCACAGACATCATTGAACTTGCTGCGTTATTGCGTTGTACAGATGATTCACTGGGATCACTTAAATATACAATTATTCTTGTCTTAACATTATTCTGTTGGCTCGGGTAAATGGTAAAATAGAGGCGAACGGCGGGAGTATTTTTATATTTGCTGAATGGATGCTTTTATCAGCGCAACATGTCACCATGCATAGACCCACCTGACCGGAGTGCAGCGGGGACAGCTCAGGTCGACCCGCCACATCCTCTGGGGCATCCAGAGGAGCAGTCGCTTCTGGAAGTAGGTGCCAGGCCTGGGGCTGGCTCCCGGCGGAGAAACACCGGCGCTCGGCGGCAGGTGCCAGATCCCTAGGTTGTCCCGAAGCCGCCCGCGACCGTCAAACAGCCGGCCCGACACCCACACTTGGTCTGTCGGCTCCATGGTCTGCAGCCAACCATCCGGGAGCCGGCTCTCCGGACGCGTCGGAAGCGAGAACGGCTCAGCCTGAAACAGCACAATGCCGGTGTCATTTACGACTATATCATTTTAATTATTGTATTAAAACCGTCCGCATAGCATAGTGTCGGATTTCGGTTTTACGTCAATTACAAAGCCCGGATAACAATGACACTTGGGTACATACAAAATACATTATATAGACGTTACTTTTTCAAGGAGGCTGCATTTGCTCTCAATTGACTGGAGTGGTTAAACGTGTAACTTACTTGCGACGCAGGGCCGGTGGCACGGAGGGTGGCGGTAGGACTGGCGGCGGCAGCAGCAGAACCGGCAGCGGGACCGGTGGTGGCGGCAGTAGGACCGGTGGTGGCGGCAGGACCGGTGGCGGCAGCGGGACCGGCGGCGGCAGCGGGACCGGTGGTGGCGGCAGGACTGGTGGCGGCAGCAGGACCGGTGGTGGCAGCGGGACCGGTGGCGGCAACAGGACCGGTGCACAGTGGGGACTTTTCCCGATTTAGCCTGACTTAATTCAAAATACTTTTTCTTGATTTCTTTAAATTTTCCATGCTCAAACGATGCACAATTGACCGTATTTTCATGTTATGGGACTCATTTCACTTGATATGTGGGTCTTTCATGCAAGAAACTGAACTGAGTACATCTATTATGTGAATGGTGGTAGCAAGTTGAGAAAAGTGCTTAGTATGAATGCATTTAGATGAATCAGTAACTGGATACAAGCAGTGTCTGAGCCAAAAATTAATAACTGGTTTGTGATAGCCAGTTTCCACTTGTAATTCAGCGACGTGCAATATATAAAAATCTATATTACTCTTTTATAACCCACACTTACTTCGGATTAAAAATGGTTCACCACGGGAACATAAAATACTGTATTTTGGGAAAACATAGACAAAAAAAATGTTTCTTTAGATGATAATACTACAATTTCTGTACATTCGCCTCCCAGCTATGTTCTGTGCATGTACCAGTTCGCTTGTTTGCTTATTCTTGCTTTGAGGACTATAGCCCATTGACTGAGGTTCGAGCAAACGTCTCGACTGGAGGGAGAAGCTTTTATCGCCCCTGGTTATCGTTCCGAACCAAGGTCGCAGCGAGACGTTGGGCAGCATCGAAAGCTCTCAATAAGACCAATTGAATACCACACAAAAATATCAAATTGAGGTTACATTTCAGGTAACGGCAAGGTGTAAAGTCAAAATCGACGTATTCGAGTAAATCTGCCACACTCTCTTTCCAAAGCCTTTGATGGCTACCAGGATTATCCAAAGTGCTCTCAAAGGTATGATGCATATCTTACATAAGCTGATGTGAGATTGTGGTTGGCAAGGTTCAAGGTCAAGTTTAGGTTATAAAAGGTATATGCGCAAAATATCTACGAGTCATCGCAAACACATGTTTTTTGGCATTTTACCACGTAAGAACTAGATTATATATATGATATATATATATAATACAATACAGGCGTGTTTCTGGACCATTTTGCCTCGACAAATGCAGCGATGTACATTTAAATGTCGTAGCTGCAACTGTCACGCTTCGTTGAGCACTTAGGTCTTGATTCTTAAATGTGGATACATGAGAACGTACTGTTTGAGTATTTACATTACATAAAACTATTTCTAAGTTCTCCACCTGACCATGTCCCATGGTGACTTCTTCCAACAAGTCTTGTGGGTCCAACTTTGAGCGCACAGATGCACCGTCTTGCAATGTGAGGAAGAGTGGCTTATCGCCTATTAACCCGCGCGGGCGTAGGGGGGTAAAATATTACCCCCTACCACGTAATTTCGCAATAACTTGAAAACGGGTAAACGATAACCGAGTTTCAAGTTTCAGTACCTTATCGGCATCAATTTGAGTCTACCTAAAAAAAATCATCGAAAAAGTTTGAGAATTATGGGAGATAATGACGTTTTGATGACGTCATGTCAGCAATTCTTTTTGGTTGAAATAACGCAATGTTTTGGCATGTAGAAAAACATAGCTTTTAGCAAGATCGCAAACGCAAACAGTATAAGAAAGGAATTTAATTCTTAACAAGATGGCAATTTCGGATTTCCAAAATTTGGGCGTTTTTACCCCCAAAATAATAAAGAATCATGAATTTTCCCCAAAAATTAAAAATTTCAAAAGGTATCTAAAAAAACCGGAATATATATATGAGAACCAAGTGTAATGAATACCAGAACGAATTTCACGTATAGCTTCGTTTTCAGTGACGATTGCTCTCCAGCAATTAATAGTAATGACATCAATTTTTCAAAATAACGTTGTTTTTGGATTTTTTGACCTGATACAGATATATACAATGCATTTTGTGGTTATGAGACAAAACTAACACTAGAAACATGCAATTGTTTTAATTCATATTCGTGTCATTTTTTCAGTTTTGACCTTAGATGACCTGATCTGAACCTTTTTAACGGGGTCAAGTTGTAAATAATGACTGTTTCTATATCGATTTTACGTGCACAATGACCTAAAACATGTGTCTACAGGCTTTTATTTGCCTCTTCGTGAAGTGATTATTTGTGACCTGACCTTGACTTGACATTTGCATGCAATTTCATTCTATTTATGCAATATGATGTATTACAATAGTTCTACCTTTGAGAGCTTTATGTGCATTGGTTCAGTCTTAATCAAAGGATTTTAATTGAAGTATGAACCATTAACTTATTAACTCGAACTTTCCATGTGAACCTGACGTGACCTTAATTTGACTACTGAAAAAAATTTCGGGTATGCATTCTGATTCGTTGTCATCTGGAGCTTTCGATCGCGATTGCGCGTTCTCGCTGCGGTTGATTGGTTCGGAAGATAAGAGAGGGGGGGGTAATATTTTACCCCCCTACGCCGAGCGCGTTCGCGAGAGACCTATCCGCGCGGTTAAGTGGCGTCGGAACGGCCATCGGGCGAAACACATCAATACCCAGATCTATAATTATAGGCCACATGCCCTTCGCATTCTCGTCCTCTCGTCCTAAGGTATGGTCTAACCTTGCTTCGCGTGACAATCTGACGCCATTGGTCTTTATCCTCGTTTTATCTCATTGAGCTAACTAAGTTAATTGTACGGTCGGATTGGGTGAGAATGGTCAGCAATTGAATCGTCTCGTCTTTTCACGTGAGAATTGAGTGGTCCACAAAGCCATTACTTTCGGTCAAGTCTGTTCATGTCATAGATAGGTACGGTCAGCTAAAAAATAAGGGCAGACTTAGTCAGGCTGAAAAAAAAAATCCTAAGTCTGTAAGGACCCAGGGGCTTCGCACTAAGCTTGTTTTGGTCGATTTCCCGGGAGCAATGGGCGGTTAATCACCGTTTAAAATGTTCAGGCCAGGTTCTACGGGGAGAACAAATAGACCTCCAGTGACCTAATTGACCTTCGGGTCCAGTGGGAGTTAGGTAACCTTATTGGCAATATTGAGAGTGTCGAAACAGAAGATGGCTCCGATTGTAGAATAGAGTCTCGACGCGGGAGCAGGGCAACATGATACGTTACACATCCCGTTCAGCTTCAGCGTGAAGATCTTTTTGATAAAGAGCGTAATAATATGGTGACTTAAGTGTTTGGAACACTCCTTGTTTTGCACATCAAAATTTCAGAATGACTATGCCTGAGGCTGAGCAATCTTAGACATGGTATGGGATGACGACTTAGTGGCCGCGGGATCGCGTAGGTTCAATATTCGCACTAGAGCTCCAGCAATTAAGTCAGGGACGTAAGAGTGGCGGCACAAATCGCCCACTGTGAGGCATGGCGGCAGCTGGTTGCCAGGTCGCCAGGCTAAGGTGCTGCTTCGCAGCCTTACTTTCAGGCACGAGTTGGGGGGTGACCTGGGGCCGGCAGCTAGCTCGGGCCGGCGCCTGCGCGTTGGATGTGGTCCGGGCGCCGGGGAGGACGACTGAGCTGCCGGCAGAGCGGGTCGAGTGCGACCTGGTGGTCCATCTCGGGACCGACGGCCGCAACCGGACACCCGCGGTGTCCAGAGTGAACATACACGATTCGAGGCTTGGCGAGGAGTCAGCGGTCAGCTGCAAGCATTGGGAACCCAGCCGAGGTAATCACCTTCGCATTGATAAATAGTCTAGTTTATCGTAAGGATAAAATGTGATCTGGTCGGTCAGACGCCTACTGACGCGAACCCGGCCCAGCGTCCCCGACTTCCCGAGGTGGAGGGGGGAGGTGGAAAGGGGGTGGGAGGGGGAGAGAGGGGGTAGGGAAGTCCGGTTCGGTTCGCGGGAGAGACCGCCGGTTCGCCGGGTCGGTGATAACGGACCTCCCTCCAGGGTGGGTCCTGGGTACCGCCGTGCCCGAAGAGTCCTTGTTTTTCGACCAGGCTTCAGCCCGTTGGAAGTCCCCGGGTGGGTCACAGATATCCTCGGATTGCCCGGGTCGGTCGCGGTGATCACTGGAGGGATAGTCGGATCGCAGCGGATCTTGCAGGGCTACTACCCACCATGGTGTTGCCATCCAACGAATAGACCCGACCGGTTATGGTCAACACCCTGGAAACCTACAGAGTCGGCCCATGGTAGGGCACCGGTACATAGGCCAGAGCCGTGTGCCGCCACGGAGCACCAGACACCATACTCAGACACAGTAAAAGAGTTCACGGCGCACGAGCGCTGTGGTAGAGGGAGATTCGGAACGTGACACGCTTTGCATAGCCTCGACCAAGACACATGACCGAGAGGGAGCAGCGTGGGCATTCTTCATGTAGTGCAAGCACTCCCACGGCACAGAGCGGTTGTGTGTAAGGAGACGCCTCCCCCCTCCTTATCTTAGGCTCACTTTCCTTTCCTCTCCGTCTGTCCTTGGCGCCCGCCCCGGTGCCTAGTTCTCAGACTCGCACTCATGCCATACAAGTCAGCCGGTCACCGATGAATAAGGTTGCTCCGATGAATCAACGATGAATTTCGCCTTGGCTACCACCCACACCCCAACCAACTGCCCTCAAACTGTGATGGTGACGACCTTGGTCAGAATGTATATATGCAAAAAAACGTACGGGTCGTCGTCCCGCAGCTGAAGTTGCGGCGGAGCCAGCGGTGGTGGAGCCAGCGGATCCAGCGGCGGCAGTGGAGCTGTCCTTCCAGGCAGCGGCCTGGAAGGACTTGGACTGAATCCAGGCAAGGGCCTGTCGACGGTCGACACTGGTCAACTGGTCGACGGGTCCAGGACCGGTGACGGTTGAGGCGGCGGCGGCAGTGGGACCGGGTCCGGTGACGGCAGGTCCGGGGCCGGTGACGGTGGAGGAGGCGGCGGGGCCGGTGACGGTGCGACTGGCGGCGGCGGGGCCGGTGACGGTGGCGGCGGCGCTGACGGCTCGGAGGTTCTGTAACACAATTGGGAACCTTAACGTTACAATAGGCAAGCACTGCGCCAAAAGTGATCAATTCCATTAGTTTTTTTAATAAATTTAGTCCGAATGTTCTGTATGGATGGCTTTCCGAGGTCAGGACCCGTGCTAAGCAGAGCCTGTTGGCGCTGGTCCTGACCTCACCAAACCCGATCGCGGCAATTCCCTGTTGGCCGGCAGAATTTAGAAGACGAAAGTTTTAACGTGCCCGACATACTGGACACGGTCCGCCCCGCTCGGCTGACGTCACCTGGCCCTGAGTGCGACCGATGCCACCGGCCGCCAGGCCATCCCAGTCAGGAGCAAATAGCGAGCGCCGCGAAGGCTCGAACCCAGGCTGCCACTACTGAGATAGGTCAGAAGACCAGCGCTCTCCCACTGAGCTACGGGGGCGGGCGGACTTTGTCATCAAAGCTGACAGATCAGACACATGTAGGTCACTCAAGACACAGGTAACGAGGCTAGCTTCATCATTATACAGATCATAGCTAATTCGGGATTAATCCGCAGCTGACGGTGCGCCGTAACCGATCACAAATGACACTGTCTTACCGGATGGAAGCCGCAGCTGCAGCCAACTGGTCGGCCGAGCACGTTGGTCCGGGCTCCTGCCGAGCGGGGGCAGTCCCGGATGGCGTCAGTATTCGGTGACGCCACTTGGACGCCTTGGGCGGGTACTCTCCCTGGCGCAGTAGCTGACCCTGTGCCAGGCGCCGGAGGCGGTCCCGCCACTGGCTATCCGTTCTTCCCCGCCTTGGCATCTTGGTGTCTGAAAAGAAAGTCGTGAACGCTGGGTGGCGCTTAGACGTTAAATTACCAGCTACTAAGATGAATTATCATGTGCGACATATCGCCCGGGGCTGGTGACAGCGGGACAGTAAAACTGTACAACTCTACAATTGTAACAATTGTACAATACCACGCGAGTTACTACGTTTGACAAATTTTACGAACCTTCTTACGATACAATCTACTAATTCTTAATGAAACACAGCCACAGTAAGTAAGGCAATAGGCCGGCGGAACGGGGGGGGGGCACCGGCATCTATCTGAAAACAATTTATTGACTGAGAAAACAAAGTGGCTAATCGTCCCCAACATAGTACAACATATTCAACTTCTTTATCTTACTCATCAACTGTTACTCTGCGCTTAATGAGAACAACAATTTCACCCGCAATTTTTCCTTTGACATTTCGAAATATTTTGATAAAAATTTGGCACGAAGCACTGATTGCAAAATTTGAAAATTCAATACAACATTATTCTGGCTCCCTATTGGCATGGTTGAAGTCTTATTTAAAAAGATCCGCAGTAGGTAGTTCGTGTAGGAAGTGCCATTTCTGGAATCTAAAAAAATTATAGCTGGCTGTCCTCAAGGCTCGGTCCTCGGACCTTTGTGTCCCTCATGTACCTCAATGACTTATCAAAAAATAACTTGAAAATGATGCCTTTTCACGCCTGACGAACAACATCCCTATATTTATCCACCCACAAGACAGCCAACAACACAGACTTCTCACTGCAAAACGACTTGGACCTTGATAAGACAGTACGGCACCGACTGGGCTATTCATTTAACGCGGAAAGACAGTACAACAAACATTCACTAACAGGCCGTAATGACCAAGACTTAGACCTTTCCCTTTTCGACGGACAACCCTACTTCCCTGTGACTTGCCACAAGCATCTAGGACTACATCTTTCTACTGAACCTGCATTTTCCCCGAACATAATCAAAATTCCCTGATACGACACCATAAATTCTCTCTTAAGGACCTATTTATCCTGTTTGCAAGTTCCTACCAAGATCCGTTACTTAACGAAAATATATGTAATGTAACATAAGTACCACACTTTTACTATTGGCGACATAATTACGACGGTAACCTGACTGCCTCTGACTCAATACGAACTCAGACCCATACAGAACCGCTGTGCCCGATTAGTGACTGGTAACTTTGTTTCGCACACCTACCAATGCTTATACTTAACGACCTAGGATGGGAGCGACTAGAAACGAGAGCGACTCATTCACAGACTTCTCTTTTTCCATCGACTATTACAACGACCCGCCTCTTCCTCCATACCTTCACTAACCTATTGACAACACAAGACAGGACGCTACAGGCACTTCAGTTTAGTACGCAACCTTTCTTCACTCCCTAACCGGTTAACTCCTTTCGAAAATCGTACATCCCTGCTACCGAATTTAGACCAGTGGAACCTCTTCTGAAACACTACGTAACACTCTTCTCGACGTGACCTGTCTCCTCGTCAAAGTCTGGCGGCGAATTCGGGGCACTAGAGCCACCAGCAACTTAAACTCAGAATAGGTACAAACCTAACACACAACACACAAACTACGTTGTCGGCTTATCAACACTACAGCGCCACCTCTTTCAACGCCAACTCAACCCAAGTCCATCGTGTTCTTGTGGAGCACACGTACGAAAGATACTGCCCAATTACATGCTCCTGTGCCCTGATACACGATTCACAAAACGAAACCTCTTTAACGCACGCGACTACGTTGTGCGCGACTTTGATGGTTTTGTCACCCAAAAACAAAATTAAGAAGCTGCCTGCTTTTTTGTAAGAAATATTTCACAAACACAGGGTTAGACATCGCACACCACTTACAGACATTCATTGCACTTTCACACAGACTCAAAAACACACACAAACAACAGAACAGCCAAGCCATACATTAACCAGCTCCATTACCACGCTGACGGCTGGCTGTTGCCGCCTGTGCTGGCACCCGATTTCGAATAGCCGCTTGGTGGGCTGGTAGGCGGGGCCTACGTGATCTGTTCCTTAGTGTTGGTTAAATTTTCTTGTTTTATTTGTTTCCTCTCTGGAGAGGCCTATAATTTAAGCTTTTGCTTTTGCGCCAATCCGTTAATGTTTTTGTTTGATCTGAATTGTTCTTTGTTAGCCAAATTAAACGAACCTGAACTGAAAATTTGACGCGGGGCACCGTGCCCAGACCCCCCTTGATCTGCAAGGGGGTAACAACATATCAAAGTGCCCCCTTAAATCTGGTATGGGTTAAGGTATATGAATTTTAGGTCTGATTACCAAATTAAATGGGAACACATTCATATAATGCCGTAAATATTTACGAAGGTGAATAATGCTGGTGGAAAACGATAAATGTTATAAAAAATCGTAGAAAATCGAGTTTGCAAGCCAATTGCAAACAAAAAACACCAAAGGAAAGGAAATCACATTTTTTTTAAACTGTTGTTTCGGATTTGCGTATTTGTTTTATTTTTAACACTTTAAATGCAAAAAAAGCGTTTTTAAATAAGTTTTTCACATCAATAAATTTATTGCTATTAAAAAAGTATTTTTTTTTTTATTTGAATATTTGAAAAAATAACGTATGGACGACATCCAAACACATTTTCAAACAATATCTTTACTCTTGACTTACTTATGGCTTCCTAACTATAAGAAACTCATGTCATTTCTAGAAGTTAAGTTTTTTGTCTGTAGTAACCAGATATCATAGGCGGCGAAACGGGGGGGGGGGCACCGTGCCCCCTTGAATCTGCAAGGGGGCACATATCAAAGTGTTCCCTTAAAACTGGTATTGTTAAGGTATATAATTTAGGTCTGATGATCAAATTATGGAACACATTTATAAAATGCCGTTAATATTTACGAATGTGATAATGCATTATATAAATATTTTAATGCTCGTGGAAAAGCGATAAATGTTTGAGAAATCGTAGAAAAATCGAGTTTTTAAAGCCAACTTAACAAACGAAAAACACCAAAAGAAAGAAAATCACATAGTCTCATAGGCGGCGGAACGGGCACCGGGCACCGTGCCCCCTTAAATCTGCAAGGGCACAACATATCAAAAGTGGTCCCCCTTTGATCTGGTATGGTTAAGGTATTATGATATTAGGTTCTGATTAATCACAATTATGGTAACAACATTTAATAAAATGCCGTAACATAATTTACGAATTGTGAAAAAGCTCGTCGAAAAAACGAAAAAATGTTGGAAGAATCGTAGAAAATCGAGTTTTTAAGCCAATTGCAAACAAAAAACACCAATAAGAAAGGAAATATAAATTGTTAAAAGTCTTCTAAATTGTTGTGTCGGATTTGCGTATTTTTTTATTTTTAACCCTTAAAATGTAAAGGAACTGTTTTTTAAATAAGTTTTTTACAACATCAATAAATTATATGGTGAATGGTGGAGTCGGGTCGTCAGCAGCGGTCGCATTTTATCTCGTGTAAATTGGTGTTTGCTCAAGGCGGGGCGGTGACATGGCCCCGTGCCTCTTGTAGGTATCTGGTCGCGCGACTGTATGCGCTATATAAAATATAGTATATAGGGGAGAGTGCCCACCACGAAATATCCCTTTTTAAAAATCAGTCTAGTGGCCTTTGTGTTTTCGCCTGGACGATCGCAACTTCGTCTAGAAATTACTTACTAAAATGCTTAGGAAATTGCCGCATTAGCAAATTAATTTAAACTCAATAACAAAATAAAAAACAAAACGCCCAACCACAATGAAGTTAATGGAACAATGAAGTCCACCACGGCAGGACGGACGGTGGAAGAGCTGAGAAAGCTGTTCGCCAGACACGGACTGCCGCTGCAAATCGTATCTGACAATGGGCCGCAATTCACGTCAGAAGAGTTCGCGACGTTTGTGAAGATGAACGGTATTCGACACATACGTGTGGCACCGTTTCATCCTCAGAGCAATGGTGCAGCAGAGAAGGCCGTTCAGACGGTGAAGAACGGTCTACGAGCCAACCAGAGCGAGGGCGGCACTGTCGAGCAGCGGCTGGCCCGGTTCCTGATGGCTCACCGATGCACACCACTGGCGTCTACGGGAAAATCGCCGGCTGAGATGCTGTACGGAAGAAATATCCGTACCCGTCTGGATCTCATTCGCCCGGACGGAAGAGGTGTAGAACGAGCCCAAGAAAAACAGGTCGAAGAGGCTGGAGGCACTCAACGCGTGTTCCAGGAAGGTCAAGAAGTGTGGGCGAGAAGCTATGCAGGCCCAAAATGGAAGCGTGGAAAAATCCTCACCCGGACAGGACCAGTCTCGTATGAAGTGGACGTGGGAGTGGCCGTGTGGAGTCGACACGCGGACCAACTTCTCCACGCCGGTCAGGACAGAGAGGACAGAAGAAGGGAGGAAGAGAGTCAAGAAGCAGAAGACAGGAGTGAAGAAGAGAGACAAGAAAGAAGACAGAGCAAGCAGGAGAGAGAAGACAGAAGAAGGGAGGAAGAGAGTCAAGAAGCAGAAGACAGGAGTGAAGAAGGAAACCAAGAAAGAAGGCAAGGAAGAAGGCAAGAAGCAGAAAACAGAAGTGAAGAAGAGAGACAAGACAGAAGGCAGGAGAAAGAAGACAGAAGAAGGGAGGAAGAGAGTCAAGAAGCAGAAGACAGAAGTGAAGAAGAAAGAACAGAGAAGAAACAAGCTGAGAGAAGACAGAAGGGAGCGGATGAAGGGGCGGATGAAGAGGCGACACCTCTGGCCTCTTGCCACCCGCCGCGGCAAGCTGTGGCCGGAACTCGGCCGACCGCGATCAAATCCGTTCTGCAGGAACGCTCAGCGCGCGGCACTGTGGCCGACTCGCCGGACCCGCGGTCACATCAGTTCCGCGCAGGACGCTCATGCCGCCGCGCCGATCGACGCGGTCCGGCGATGCCGGAATCGCTGACATATACTTAAGTGGGCTGGTGGGTGCTTGTAAATGCATATTTGTCTGTGACGCGCTGGCCGACTTAAGCGCCACCGTATAGCGCTGTGTGTTGTACGGGGCCGCTGCCCCTCTAAGTAGATGGCGTGCAATACGACGCGGATTGTTTACTCGATTCAGTTAATACACCGTCTCGCTCGCGTCTGGATGTGTCTCCGAGTCTTCGGCACAGAACGGCATCATACGAAGTCACCCCAACGACACTGCAGTTTTTGCGTTGAACTCAGCAACTAGTCGCTTTGGAGGGAAAATTTCGATTTGGGGTTTCTCAGCACACCCGACATCTGGCTATCTCAGTTAAAAACTAATGTCTAAAAGGTGCTATATTCCCTTTAGCTCACTAAGAGCTTCCGCGCAGGAACGCCATCATAGGCGGTACTGGCGCTAGTTTCCTCAATATTGACCTGAGCCAAAAATGACAAAAAACATTTCGATTTGCCTTGTTATGAGCTTTCCTATGCTGTCTTTGATTTTTATGTAACTTTTAAAATGAACTAGCTAGACTCTCTCAAAATAGCATTAGCTACAATGGCGGAAGAGGCCGATGGATACACGTGACGTCACGCACTGACGTCATGATCACGTAAAATCACCGGATGACTCTACCTGGTATATATGGCCTTGGTTTAACAGTAAACAGTGTCACATTACGTTCTTGATATTAGCTCTTGCATGTATAGCGTGTGTTTTCATGATTTGTTGCATAATACAGTCGTAAATAAGTAACGATTTTTGGAACAAATAACAGTATAGTGCGCTGCTCCCAAATGCCAAATGGAGTTGGTGCATCGGTGGTTTAACATATGTAATGTGAAATCGCCACACATGGCCCACAGGCTGAACGATGATAACCACATAATGCTGCGCAGTGACTGCGAAAAATTAAAATGATAGGTCACTGAAGTTAGTACTTTAGGTCAATGACATTTCCTGGGCTATCGATTGCCGTTTGAGTCAGCGTGATCGTCCAATTGGTTTCAAACATATGAGGAGGAGGGGGCATATATAAAGCCGCCCCCAGTGAGTCGTGTTACAAAAATATGGCAGTGTCTGCCGGGATAACAGGCGACATTTTTGGTTTCCACGGAGATAGTTGCCTCGATCACTGGCTGAAGTCACTGACCTCCGATGACCTGCTATCCCTGTTTTGGCCTCTGACAGTTTCCAAGGTATTTTGTGACGCTGATTTCAAATTTGACATCCATTTTACATAATTATATGTTCTACTGGGGTCATGTTCTTTCTCAGGCCAACCGAGGTCACTGACCTCATATGACATAAGATGAGATTCATTCGGTAAGAAATCAGTTTTATATGATACTTTAATTTTTCCCAACTATTGTGTTTGCCTTTTTCACATCGACCATTATATCAACACAAAAGAAAGTAACAAATTAACGAACTTTATTATAAAGATACGAAAGTTACTTGGTTCGTTACCTGTATTGAAAAGTAACAAGATCGTAACTCCGTTACTGAAAAAGTTGTTCCGCTAGTAACAGAGTAGGGGAGTAACGAAAGCTGCCCACCACTGCATTTAACACTTGCCTATTTCACTTTCAAGCTGGTAAAAAAAA
>VOPJ01014859.1:0-14660 GCA_014673585.1 Semibalanus balanoides | reverse complement strand
GTCCTCTGAGCACAGCCGACAGCCGGCATAAACATACCAGGACGAGCTAAGAAAACGTCACACATTGGGGACAGGGTACCTAGCTGGAAAGTGTTTCAAAGGCGTGAGTTATAGAAGGGAAGTAGAAGGGAAGTAGAAGGGAAGTAAAAGGGAAGTAAAAGGGAAGTAGTAGGGAGTAGAAGGGAAGTAGAAGGGAAGGGAAGTAGAAGGGAAGTAGAAGGGAAGTAAAAGGGAAGTAAAAGGGAAGTAGAAGGGAAGTAAAAGGGAAGTAGTAGGGAGTAGAAGGGAAGTAGAAGGGAAGTAGAAGGCAAGTAGAAGGGAAGTAGAAGGTAAGTAGAAGGGAAGTAGAAGGGAAGTAGAAGGGAAGTAAAAGGGAAGTAGCATGGAGTAGTAGGGAAGGTAGCAGGAGAGTAGACGGGAAGGTAGTAGGGGAGTAGACGGGAAGGTAGTAGGGGAGTAGAAGGGAAAGTCAGCGAAATAACCGCCACCAATAGATGTGGAACGTAGCAAAATCACAATAATCTAATACATATCAACACAGCCTCACTGCCAGGCGCCTAAATGAGCATGAGCATCCCGGCGTGGCCTCACCGTTCGCCCTTTGTAGGTGCACACAGCCGTCTGCCCGCGAGTCAAGCACTTACCTGCGGACTCGGACACACATCGCTTGCACTTCCTCCTGTGTGACTGTATCCGTGACGACAGCCAGACACTACGGCTAACTCCGCAAAACAATCCCACAGGCACACGACGACGTTTCAACGTGACCAGGCTCAAGCACCCTGTTAACCGGTTTAACGTACCCGTACAGTGCACAGAATCCGTTTCACCCACCGACGCAGTCGCCCACGTATTGTATGCAAAGTACCATTTTAGGGTAAGAGTGGTGAAACACTAGTTACCTTTACTCATTCAACAGTATGGTGTGCGTCTCAGAAACTGTTAACGTTGTACGCGACAGCTTAGGCATTCTCTGGCTAATCAGCTACGGAAGACCGCATTTATGCTCAATACAAGAACCAAACTCTAAGCACCAGCACGCACCCCAACTGGGCCTACAGGCCAACATCCGTGACCGCCTATATGTCGGCGTTGATTCGTTCCAGACCACCAGGAACACGGTGCGGACCTAGTGCGCACACATTTCGACCCACCACGCCAGTATGCGCCGCCTATATAAACCGGCGCCTGTCGCCGACTGTCACCACTCACCACGCAAACGAGCCGTCCGCCGACCGCCCCAGCACAAACACATACACACACATAGAGAGGATCGACGCACGTAACGCCGCAGTCCCACAGGGCAGCAGCTCCCACATGCCTACAGCTCCCCAAGCCCTGCTAGCTCCCACAGCTCTGCAACTCCCCAACAGCTCTGCAGCTTCCCACAGCCCTGCAGTCCCACAGCTTCCCACAGCTTACACAGCTCTTGCAGCTCCCACAGGCCTGCAGCTCCCACAGCCCTGCAGCTTCCACAGGCCTGCAGCTCTCACAGCTCTGCAACTCCCACAGCCCTGCAGCTTCCACAGCTCCCGCAGCTCCCACAACTCCCACAGCTCTGCAGCTCCCACAGCTCTGCATCCTGCAGCTCCCACAGCCCTGCAGCTCCCACAGCCCTACAGCTCCCACAGCTCTGCAGCTCCCACAGCCCTGCAGCTTCCACAGATCTGCAGCTTCTGCAGCTTCCACAGCTCTGCGGCTCCCACAGGCCTGCAGCTCCCACAGCTCCCACAGCCCTGAAGCTCCCACAGCCCCCACAGCTCTGCAGCTCCCACAGCCCTGCAGCTTCCACAGATCTGCAGCTTCTGCAGCTTCCACAGCTCCCACAGCTCCCCAGCTTCCCAACAGATCCACACCACCGCTCCCACAGCTCCCACAGCTCCCACAGCTCCCACAGTCGTCCTCACCCCTGAGACTCCCACAGCCTACAGCTCCCACAGCTCTGCAGCTCCCACAGCCCTGCAGCTTCCACAGATCTGCAGCTTCTGCAGCTTCCACAGCTCTGCGGCTCCCACAGCTCCCACAGCCCTGCAACTTTCACAGCTCCCACAGCTCCCACAGCTGCCACAGCTCCCACAGCCCTGTAGCAGTCGGCGGAGCTGGTGCGCCCCCCGAGCGTCGTGTACCGCAGTCAGCCACTACAGATCCCTTCAGAAGCACCACCTGCACCAGACTGGCATGAGCTCCAACACGCGACGCACTGTCGGTCACTTAGGCCATTAGTCATGCTCTTAGAGATGCAGCGAAATGCATCTTAGATGTGTCAGTCGGTGCCGCCGAGCAGGAGCCGTGATAGAGGCTGACCCGCCGTCGCCGGTTCCACTCCCTCCCTCCCGGTTTGACATATACCACCACTGATTACTCGTGAGCCAGCGTGACCGGCTCACGGCTACGAGTAATCACACACAGCACAGCACACGACTCACGGCACAACCCACGGCACAACCCACGACACAGCCCACGGCACAAGACATACGACACAACCCACGGCACAAGACACAAGACATACAACACAACCCACGACACAAGACAGGTACAATTTCACAACCCACGGACACAAGACATACGGACACAACCCACGGCCACAAGACACTAAGACACAAGACATACAACACAACCCACGGCACAAGACATACGACACAACCCACGGCACAAGACATACAACACAACCCACGACACAAGACATACGACACAACCCACGGCACAAGACATACGACACAACCCACAACCCACAGCACACTACACTCACAACATACGTCACACAACTCGCGACACAAGACATACGACACAACTCACGACGCATGCGGGGCGGGCCACACGGAGAGCACCAGCAACCCAGCCAGCCCAGCAGCCTCCTAGGCACCTACCTTGGCGTTCTTCCAGTTGGAGATGCAGGGCGGAATCTTCCAGTCCTGCTGCTCCTTCACGGTGACCTTGCGCGTCGGGGAGTGCATGACGGGAGCCGGTGGAGACGGTGGACCGCGCGGGATCTTGGAATTGATTCTGAAACAGCACACTGCAGTCAGCAGGGAGAGATCGGCAGATCGACTTCAGCGGAATCCCGCGGCCAATATCTAAGAAACCGCACTTATTTGACATAAACAATCGTATCACATTGCATCCGGTCAGCATGGCACGTGCCGTGTCAGGGGTGTCGTGTTCATGTGTTCATTTGGTTAAAACAGTGGCGTTTGCATAGCACAATGGAAATTCCACAGAATTGGAAGTTGTTTTTATTTAAAATGCCAATCCTCTGGAGCAGCGATCGGTGATTATGATGATTTGGGCTTGAGGGCGTCGCAACTACTCACATCATATGGTGCCCATTTGCAATTATTTATCTTCTTGGATTGACAGACTGTTGTTAAAGAAGAGGTAAGCGGTTTTGCCTTGGACGGTGAAAGCTCCAAAGCGTGTTGCATATCATTTTACATTTTCTGGAAAAATACTGAAATATTTCTAACATCCGGCCAACCCGGTGAAAATGACAACCTTGTTAACAGCAAAACTGAATAGGTGAGCTTGTGACCTTCAGTGCCCCAATACATACCACGCATTCTGTGGTGTAAATTCTGATTATCAACAATGTGCGGAGTTAATTTTTCCGTTAATAACTGTCATGGGTGATTCTAAATATATGAAATATTAAAATGCATTGTATCGTTATCTTCAAGGCTGACATGAGGTGCCAAAAGGCAATACAACCCAAATACAACCAAAATACGACCCAAATACGATCCAAATACGACCCAAATACGACCCAAATACGACCCAAATACGACCCAAATACGACCAAAGCAACCAATATTCGCAATGCTATTTTTTTTCAATCGCAAATTCATTTTTATTTTCTATTTTCTATTTATACTTTTAAATGTTTGTATTTGTATTTGTATACTCATTATATATTTTACTTGTACCACTCACAACGGCTTTTACAGTCGCTTTTCGATTACATATAAAAGGTGGATGTTTTACGAATGTCAAGGGTGGCGTTGCGTGTGGTTTTATCTGAGTGACTTCGCTTGTAAATGGCTTGTTCCGTCGGCGATCGTGGCAAATAAATAAATAAATAAATGAATAAATAAGAAATGCCAGACGCTCATAAATACACATTAAATAAACATGGGCATGTTTTGTCTCATACGCGCATTATATGTCTATGCGCGCAAAAAGACAAACAGCAGTGTGTAATTACGAGCGAGCGCGAAACGCGAGCGAGATCTCATTGAATACGGGATTTTGCTCACATATAAGCAGCCGACCCGACCCGACCTGAGCGTACCGCTTTTCAGAAGCTTATATCTTTGGAATCCCGCATCCGATTGACAAGCAATATTCGCCATCTGATAGCCCCGTTCAATCAATTATGTTACTGACATGTTTCGTCTTACGTTAGGGGGTCAGCATGGCGCGTGCCGCGTCAGGGGTGTCGTGTGATCCAGATCACCTCCACCTACCGCAGCTGACAGAAGGTGGCGCCATCGCGCGTCTCGCTGGGTTCATTGGTTTCGGAGATAACGAGGGGGCAATATTCCCCCCACGGTCAATGGTGTTCGGCTGAGACCCCGTTCAAGCGGGGGCTAAGCCCAAAGCGAACTTTACCATAAATAGAAAGCTCAGTTTCAAACCATAACAGTTATTCACGCAGACGACCACCGCAATCTTAACACACAGTTCGTAGTAAAAACAAGGTCATTTCCAGAGAAGAACGAAATATCCTTGGCATTAGGTTAGTATATACATGACAAGTCATCTTATCCTTGTGAATGTCTTACTCATTTTGTCAGCCAGCGTAACCCTCACTTGAATGAGCAATGGAAACTATTAAACCTCGCGCCCGACCTGGGCCTCTGCATTCCTTCGCCCGACTGGGGGGTTTAGAACACCCCCCCCTCTTAAACCTCGGCGTCCCATGCCCGCCACGTAGACACAAACAAAAGACAACTGGTCGAACGGTTAATCCAAAAAGGGTCATTGCGAAACATTTAATTTCACGACCCTTTTTTTCGCTCACGTCAAAAACTCAGGGTCACTAGGAGGTCATCAAAGGTCAAATTTTCAAGTTTAGGGAACTCGCTCAGAAATCCCCAATATCTCGGGGAACTATGACGTATCTAGAAACATAAGCAGTCAGGTAACGACAGATCGCTAGCCAAATGATAATTTGCAATCGCAAGATGTAGTGTCCTACAAACTTGACCTCAGCGGTCAATAGTTTAGGCTTCATACAGAGGTCAATAAGTCTAAATAGCTGATCTTGGCAAAAAATTTTCGTATAACTTTCTTGCCTAACCAAGATTAACTTGTGCAGACTGCTTTACTAGCCATCGTGTCTTGGAGGTGCGTCTCGATCAGTGGCGTCTTTTTTTGGCCCCAAATATCTGTCATTAATATTGCGTGCATGGTACCTAGTCAACTTGTAAAAATTTTGATAAACCTAAGAGTCAAAGCGGTCAAGTGGATGACCCAAAGAGCGTTCATGTTGCATGGAATCAGAAGATTGTCTTGACGAGACAAACACACGTGACTAGGTTGAAAGTGCAACGGGTTCTCTTCTTCATTTAGGGCCAGAGTTATTGACTAAAAGGTGTTGGTGACCTCGGATGACTGAGATGACCCCGTATGTTGGCCCTTGAGCAAAACTGCGAACTTGGGATCTATACCATAATATTCATATGATAACATCATCCAGAAGGATATGGGACTGATATCGTCGACTTTAAGAAAGCATTGATTATTTCTCCATGACTTATAGATGGGGAGATCGCCCAAAATTTGACCCGACCTAGGTCACCGATACAAAAAATCCAAAATATAATTTTGTAGTCTAATGACTGTAATGTAATCCTGAAGTTTAATATCGATCCTTAAACTGTAGTTTATGGCACGGACCGCAAACGTTTTTGTAGGTAGGTCACTTGACCTGACCTGGTGACCTGACCTGACCTGACACGGAACTTGAATTTTCGCAAAAATGTCCGGAAAGAATTCAGGAATAGTTATGCCAAATTTGGCGGCGCTACGCCCGCCGTTATTTTCCGTTCAATCTATTGGCAAAAAACATGAGGGGGGTGTTCAAGACACCCCCCCAGTGGGGCGCCGGGATTAAAAGGGGAATGTTTTTCATTTCTTTGAAGTTGTCCAATGTACGCCGCTGTGGTGCAAAATAGTAATTGCTGCCGAAACGATTCTTGACATTTGTTTCTCCAACAAATCATGTTAGCTTCAATATTCATGAAAAACTAAAGTTTTAGTATTGGCTGATGACGTCATATGAAGGAATTTTTGGGAAATATAAAAACCTTCACGCTGCAAATATGTATGACTAGTTTGTATGGCAATGTATAGCCAAATGTAAAACAAGTCACTTTCATCAACATTTGATAAAAAGGGATGACGACATCGGCTTTAAGAGGCTACCTAATACACTAGGGCCTTATTTTCTGCAGATATCAAAACCAAACTCAAATTTACTTTCATTAGACTCTGTGAGGTGTTTTAAACTTCCACAATACTTAATTTCAATGGAATCCAACAACTTGCCATAAATCTGGTATGTTAATTGTGAACTATTCCTATCTGAATTGTTGTCACCCGAAATCAAGAATTAAAAAATATCCCAACCAAAATGCACCATGAACATTGATGCAAATGAAACCCTGCCAAGTGATTTTCAAAATAAAACGAGAAAAAAAATAGTGTAGCATAAACGCCAATAATAAGTGCATCCGTACGAACAAAGAATATGCTTTGTACAATTATATTAGTCACACCATGAGTAACATAAAGATCGCAATATGAAACGAAAAATACATGCGTAGCAAAAAAGCGCATGTATGTTTTGAAACAGAAATGGGCATTAAATAAAACATGCGTAGAAGACAGCGAGTAATTAGTGTCAAACAGCATCATCAAAAACAGTCCCTGCTACATTTGCGATGTAATTATTTGCACAAGCAGCCCACATTCAACATTCCCATTGTTTTCAACAACGTCAAACGTTTTCAGCCATGGCAGCTATCGGTGCGAATCACGACCGTGAACAAAACTGCACCGTTCACTGGGAGCTGGCTAAAGACGAGGCAGTGGAACCAGCGATGACCAGGACCAGGAAGACGACGAACGCCAGGCGATCCAGCAGCTCGGCCAGCGCCGTCCACTCGTGACAGAGCTCCTTGCAGTCAGAGTCCGGTGGGGAGGCCAGACAGCAGACAGACGCCAGACAGCTGGTCAGAAGACGGCGCAGGCAGGAGGGCAGTCGGAGCGCGCGCGGCCGGCCCAGCAGCACCATCAGCACGCTCCACAGCAGCACGGCCAGCGCGATGTACGTGTACACGTGGTACACGCGCAGAAAGTGCGCCCGGTACTCGGCGTTGCCCTCCAGGCCGAACTCGGTGACCACCGCGCAGCCGGCGGCCAGCACACTGAGGCAGGGCAGCGTCAGCTTCTGCGGCGAGTCGACCGGCATCAGGAAGGCAGCCAGCGATGTGAGCAGGGACACGGCCACCGGCAGGTTGGGCCAGGTGGACAGCGAGGCCGACCGACGCAGATCCAGGTTCATAGTCACGTCAATGTACGGCTCCGGACAGCATGAGTAGAATACGGTATTCGTCTTCATCGTGGTCCCATGCAGCGTCCAGAACGCGTCATCGGCGACGTACGACGACAGGTCAGCCTCATCTTTGCTACTCAGATTCACCTGCGCTCCATTATACGTCCACGAGCCAAGCTTGACCGCGCATAGGAAGCTATCCACACCGTGCGAGAGGTCTCTCCGACAGGGGACGCGCACCGACGCAGGCCCGACGTACAACAGTCCGCCATCAGATTTCACAACGATGGGCGTATGCGCGAGCCACGAGCTCTCTGGCCGCGGTAGCATGCTGTACGGCATGATATCCGGCAGCCACAGCTCGCTGGGCGGCAGGCGCGTGTCAGAGACGTCCCCGTACTCCTCGCGATCCCAGGCGAGTTTGGCATCTGTCCACTCGAGGTTCACCCACATGTTCAGCGTGGCTTCGCTTCGCTCCGGGTGCAGCTGGATACGATGAAGAGTCAGCCCCAGGGTAACGTTCAGAGGCTCGCTGTGTTTGGCGACCGGCCGGACGCGCCGGTCATAGCCGGCGAGAAGATCGCTGAGCAGACGGGTCTCGTCGGCGCTGGCGCTTGTCGTGCTGGCCTTTAACGATAGCAGCAGCAGCAGCAGCAGCACACAGCAGGATGGCAGAACACGCATGGCGGCGGCGGCGGCGGCGGCGGCGGCGGCGGGCCGCTGACGACTGAGCGGCGCTCCAGCTGTACCCTGTGTATGGACCAGACCGCAGCGGCGCTCTGGTCCATACACAGGCGACCCTGGCGGCGCGGCGCCACGGTCGCGAACGTGCAATGCTCGTGCGGCCGACAAGACCTTGAAACCACTCAACGCTTGTTCTGTGATGATCTTCAACTCCTACACCCATTTCTGGCGCGGAAATGCGAGGAAACTATTTGGAAATTGATTGTAAATGGTGTGGATGTGTATTGGTGGAAAACTTACGTACTGTTATTTTAGTTCTCCAATATCTAGGAGGAATGTTGATGTTGCCAGCGCTCGCTCGTCTTTACGTGGTATATGGGGAAAATCTGATTATGAGCGGCCAACTAGAACCGACCCGACCCAATCCGAGCCGACCCGTGGCGATGCTATTTTTGCAACCGCACGTCCGATTGGCAAGCGGACTTCTTTGCTGAGTAGCCCCACCCAACCTACCCTGTTTGATGCCAGTGCCGACTCATGTGGGTGACTGCCACTGCGCGTGGCGCGTGAGGGGTGTTGAAAGGTGTTGTGTCGCAAAAACTCCGCAACGGCTGGGCTAAATGACATTGTGCTAGAATTTGGTGTTTGGTTAGGGACCCCTCAGCCGCCGCTTTTTCCCTAGTCAGGGGTGGGGTGCCTCTGCATGTGCGCACGTGCACACCCCTATTATATATCTCAGGAGCGGCTGAACCGATTGCGTTCCAATTAGGTGTGTAGTTAGGGACCCCCAGTCGTCGCTTTTCCACACGTCAGGGGTGCGGTGCCTCTGCACGTGCGCACGTGCACACCCCTATTCTATAGACTATATCTCAGAAACGGCAGAACCGATTGTCTTCGAATTTGGTGAGTGGTTAGGGACCTCTCAGCCGCCGCCTTTCCACAAGTCAGGGGTGTGGTGGTCACGTGCACAATTGCACACCCCTATTATATATCTCAGGAACAGCTGAACCGATTGTGTTCGAATTTGGTAAGTTGTTAGTGACCTCTCAGCCGCTAACTTTCCACTAATCAGGGGTGGGGTGGCTCTTCACGTGCGCACGTGCGCACGTGCACACCCCTATTATATATCTCAGGAACGGCTGAGTGGATTGTGTACAAATTTGGTGTATAGTTAGGGACCTTTCAGCCGTCTCTCTCCCACAAGTCAGCGGTGAGTGTCTCTGCACGTGCGCACCCCTTTTGTATCTCAGAAACTACTTGCCCAATCCAGTTGAGATTTGCCATACATTTCCTTCACGCTCGCTCGTTCATCGCCAACTACGACGCCTTACTGGTGATTAATCGATTGGTACTGAGTTATCATATTCGTAATATTTCGATGGCTTTTGGCATTGTTATTACGAGCGAGCGCGTACCGCTCGCTCGTCTTTCCGTGGTATATGGAGAAGAAAAAAATAATATGAGCGGCCCGGCCCGTACCGAGCCGAACCGAACCGAACCGAACCGAACCGAACCGAACCGAACCGAACCGACCCGTGGCGACG
Source organism: Semibalanus balanoides (assembly GCA_014673585.1). NCBI lineage: Eukaryota > Metazoa > Arthropoda > Thecostraca > Balanomorpha > Balanidae > Semibalanus > Semibalanus balanoides. The sequence continues at coordinate 4,877 of VOPJ01014859.1, read as the reverse complement.
CTTTTGAGAAGCTCATATCTCTGCAACCGCACGTCCGATTGACAAGCGATCTTCTTTGCTGAGTAGCCTCATCCAACCTACCCTGTTTTTACCAGTGCCGATTCATGAGGGTGACTACCACTGCGCGTGGCGCGTGCCGCGTGATGAATAGAGTTTGCTCGCAAAAACTCCACAACGGCTGTGCAGATTAAGTGCAAATTTGGTGTGTGGTTAGGGAACTTTCAGCCGCCAGTTTTCCACAAGTCAGAAGTCGGTTGCCCTTGCACGTGCGCACGTGCACACCCCTATTTTAAATTTTTAAATATCAGGAACGGCTGAGCCGATTGTGTCCGAATTTGGTGTGTGGTTAGGGACCTCTCAGCCGCCGACTTTCCACAAGCCAGGCGTGGGGTGGCTCTGCACGTGCGCATCGTTTTTGTATCTCAAACTACTTGCCCGATCAAATTAAAACTCACCATAGCTACATTTCCTTCGCGCGCGCTCGTTCATTGCCAACTACGGCGTCTTACTGGTATAATACATAAATGCCGAAAAGACATTAGCGTACTTACGTTCGCGTTAACATTCAAAGAACATATGCTAAAGCAATTTTGTAACAAGTGGTGAACATGTTGGTCAACAAGTGATAGACACATTGCATACTATAATCAATAATGTTAATTAATTCCAAGTCCATGGTAACGCATCAATGAGCGAAAGTGCTAACACTAGGCTCAACGTGAGCAACGCGTGCCGTTCGTGTAGTACTTACCACTGCACATCGGGTTAACATTCCATACGAAGCAGATCACTGATAATTTCATCACATATTCGAAGAAATCAGTGGGAAAGTCCTGGCAGAAGACCAGAAGCCCCAGTTGGGAGGCAATGTTCGGAAATTATCGAGCTTGCTCTTCGTTGTAAAACATACAGTAACCTGCATGGACTCATTCATTGCGCCGAACCTTATAGCAGCTTTCAACACGCCGGTGGAAATATAGGTGGGTGACCTAAATTTATGCATGTGTATCTCGCACGGTCTCCGCCACAGAGGGGGAGGGGGAGAACGGGTCACGTGTTCACCCATCTTTTAGCCAGTGGGATTAGCCCCCCAATTTTTCATGACCAACAAGATTGCTGGCAATGAATGTTCATTTGCACTTGTTAATTTTATCCCGCCAAAGCCCCCTCCGGCCCTCCCCCACTCAACAACTTTTATCTGGACCGTAGTAATCAATCACCACTGCGTCCAGTGGTACAGATGCAATCAAATTGCAAACTTTCCCATAGCTAGAAGAAGATCAGGAGCTCCGCAACCTCATGACACAGCGGGACGAGGCGAGACAAAAAAAGAAAAAAGAGAAAACACCCCACGGATGAAAATCACGCTATCTACAGGAAGCTGCACAACAGTGCCCGCAGTCGGCTAGTAGTGCCCGCAGAGACTTTCTGTGCAACCAACTAACCAACAATGACTATCGTAGCTTTTGGTCTATGCTTAATCAATTTGCCAAATGTGCTGATGCGGGGAGTGCGAAGCGAACGCGAACGCGCACACTACAATCAAAACGTCACAATACGTGTTGCCTATGACACCGTGGAGGCTGATTTCTCTCCTGGGTACCGCAGGCGGACCGACCGCAGCGCCCTCTGCTCAGTACCCAACTACCCACACTCTATCGAGGCAACCTACCGGACGGCGCCCTGTCAGGGCGGCAGAACTACGCCCTACCCCCCCTACCCCCTGTGTGACAGGCCAGCCGGCCCGACAGACACCGCCTGAAAACCAGTCCACTTAGCACCGCTACCGTTTGGCCCAGTACAGCAGCTACGGGGAAGATGATCCAGCCCGAATGAAGCCGAAGACGAGCGAAATCTAACGAGGGGATGACATGGTATACGCCATAGCATGCAATTACTACCTTGATTGCACCTGTTATACTGGTCGCTCGTCTTTGAACCTAGTCTGTCAAACGTTTAAGGAGTGACATCTTCGCATATTGGTAAGAGTTCCAGACACAACAGTTCTCACCAGTAAGGTTTAGTGTTATGAAGCAAAATATGACAGACTTCCAAGAACATTATGTGTGCCAGTCTAAATACGCATTATCATGCTCGCATTTCCGTGTCTCTGTCGTACGAGGCTGGTACATAGCACCTGCTTCCCCAAACCGCAATGTAACAACGAAATGTCAGTAGTCCCCACTTTACCCTCCCACCCTATCCCGCCCCCGCCCCGTCGCACATAAGGATAAATCGGTCTTATGGGTGGCCATAATTACTTTTTCTGGAAAAAATGTGATGTGAGTTCAGTTGTAAACGGATTTTTCTAAAAAATAAAAAAACATCAATAGGCACTTCCTCGTGCATCCCTATTCTGAAGTATACACGAGTATCAGAAAATCAGAGGCGTCACTGCGGAGTAATACAATGTGAGAAAGAGATAATTATCTGCCTATGGTGCCGTGAATCCTACAAAATGCGCTTTGAAAGATAATGATTGGATGTACGAATTTTGCGTTGGAAAAATATTATGAACTAGGTATTTTAATCCACAAGTTTCGAACGTTTGTGTGCAGTGCAGATGTAATTAATTGCCAAAATATTGAATAGGGGGCAAAAAAACGCAAATTTAGAGGGTATTTTTAGTTCAACACAGCGTCAGGTCTTTTGACTGATTTTAACGCAAAGTAATGGGGATTAATAGAGATTGAATGAATATTGACATATTCGACGGTAGTTGTTGTCAATTCAAAAATCATAGGCGTTTTGCAGGCTCACTAAATATAGGGGGGGGAAAATGAAACATAGTGAAACAATTTGTGTTGGTTTTATTTAGAATAAATGAAATTTTGTGTTACCTGTGACATCAGCCCAAAATAGTTATTAATCATATTTGTACCCCATAGCGTGCCAGGTTTAAGAAAAGGGAGACAAATAAAACAATTATTAACCAAAGGCAAGTGTTGCCAACAATAATAAATCAGTTACTGAGCACCATATAGTCCCGTTTATTGTTTACCTTATCATAGGCGTGGGTCCAGGATCATATTGGGGAGTAAGACCCTTTTGCTAGGAGTATTTTCCCGTTTCTTATAGTGCTAACTAGTCAACAGTGATTCTGTTCATTGCCAACTTCAATTCAAATATATCCAACTTCTTACCCTGGCCTTGATCACCCATATTCTATAATCGTCCGTAAGTATCCTCTGGTGCCGTGTTTCATCCAAAAACTGCAGTATTATTATGTCATTGTGGGCGCCAGCATCTTAGTTTCCTTGCAATAATATGACCACCTTTCTTCGATTCAGGGACCCTGACCAGTCCTGAGCGCGCCACTGCCAACAAATTATTTCTTATCTTCCCCTTCGCCACTGCCAACAAATTATGTATTATCTTCCCCTTGCAACATATGTGCATATATAAATAAAAGATATCTTTCTTTTTTTCGTAATCAGGTCACTGGCATATCGTAATCAATATGTTAGTCACCCCCTTTTCCTGTGCCTGAACACGCCCCGGACAGTCTTATGACATAAATTATGCAAATATGGAAGGAGATATTCTTGCCTTCATAGTTAAAAATTCCATAAATCGCTCTAATGACTGCCAGCGCAAACGTTTTCATACTTCCTGGAAACTTCCTCTTTTCAAATCCCTGAACCGCCCTCTTGCGTGCATATGTTATGGTTTATTCTAATAGAAACAATTCATTGAACTTGATCGATTCAAAAATGAACTTGCAACCCTTTTCAATCATAATTCAGTTAGAGAGAAAGCCATGAAGAACGCATCTCCGTGTTATTGCTTAAATGTCGCCGAAAAAGTCCTACCAAAAATCATATGGTGCTAAGAGGCCGCCTCTGTTGAGAATATGAACTCAATTTTCACCATCAACACGCGAGAAATCGATTTTAGAATCTACGCAACATCACGCAACTTTTACCGAAGGAAAGTGTATTTCAAAGTTTGAGTAATGCATAGTAATTGTCCCGCCTTCTGTAGCTCAGTGGGAGAGCGCTGGTCTTCTGACCTTATCTCGTAAAAAAAAATTTTTAAAACACTGGCAGCCTGGGGTTCGAGTCGCTTCGGCGCTCGCTATTTTGCTCCTGGACTGGGATGCCTGCGCGTGGCAGCGGTAGCACTGAAGGGCCATGTGACGTCAGGAGCGGGGCGGACCGTGTCCAGGTATGTTCGGCACGTAAAACTTTCGTCTCTAAATTCTGCCGACAACAGATTGCGCCAGATCGCGGAGTGGTGAGGTCAGGACCAGCGCAACAGGCTTCTGCTTAGCGCGGGTCCTGACCTCGGAAAGCCATCCATACAAAACATTCGGACTAAATTTATTTAAAAAAAGGGGGAGCGAAATCCGATGAGTTTTTCATTTTTATGAACTTTTTCGGGGTGATGCCCCCCATGCCGACAAAAACTAAATCCTAGATCCACCAATGGGGCCCACGATAATCCCATAAACCAATTTTGAACAAAAAGTGCAAGCGATGAGAGTATTCTCCACTTGTTGAAATGTCTTAATTTGGCCCATTTGCCATTCGAGACCAAAATGAAGGTACAAACTGAGATAAACTTCCTAGAGCCCCCCGTCGCAAGTGAAAGCAAAAAAAATGTATATCAACTTGAAGCATAGGTAATGAGGAATAACTTAGGAGGGGTCACTATTGGTGCATTGTGGTGCAATTTTTCGGCTGCCCTTTTATATCTAGATGATACCTGACCGATCACTTATAAAACATACATGATATAAACATGTTGTCAAATGTTAAAGGGATAGTGCCACCTTGCGGGCCGATGTAGGGTTTTTGGTGTGTATCGGTAGATTAAGCGTGACCGATTTCACCTGCGAAGTCTGGTTCCCGAAACTGACCCTGTTAGATCAAAAA
>VOPJ01014858.1:0-14662 GCA_014673585.1 Semibalanus balanoides | reverse complement strand
GGCAGGCCGGACCCATTAGAAGTCTGCCGCGCTTCAGTTGGCCTCTCAAGATATTATCACTCTCTCGTCGATTCCTGTGTGTTTGCTTCTGTTTGGTGTCTGCTCTCCGCCTGAATCCAAACTCTGATCTACATTTTACCTATGTGTTTCAGTCTCTTCGCTCTTATATGATAAAATCAGGTTATAGAACCATAAATAAGAACTGTTCTGAGATATTTCACCATTGTCATGTTCGATCATTGTTTGGTTGGTGATCCTAGTTCGTATTGCGATTGCAGCTGACGATGCCGGCTTCGAGACGTCGGTCTATGGAAACTCTGTGTGCAAAACACCGAACCTGGACAGACTGGCAGCCAGAAGTGTGGTGTTTGATAATGCCTTTACGTCAGTGAGCAGCTGCTCCCCAAGGTAAGACCAGCTGTCAATCTCACAGCTTACAGCGCCCACTTACTCTTTCTTGCGGTGTAGAATACAAACTGGGTCAAGTCAGATATATTTTATTAGAGGACTGTTGAGCGGCTAACTCATTCATTCTGAATGGACTCAGTTATCCCACTGAAAAGTTAACGTATTCTTATCCATATTCCCCTTGCGCACTATGGAGACGTCTGCACTTGTCGTTAGCAGCCATGATGGGTGTCTGTCTTCATGATGGGCGTCTGCACCTTCTTCTCAGGCGGTTGTGCTTTTCTCGACTTTGGACCCTCTAAGTGAATACTTACTCTAGACGTGCTGAACTTGGTTCGCTGATTGAATAGAAAACAGAACTCGAGTTTTGCAATGGTGGTATAGTAGTCTGTAGCACGGTATCGTGGCCGTGGCTGCTGCTGGCGTGACGTGTTGTCTGAACTGTGCCGTCGGCAGCCGGGCGGTGATCCTGTCCGGTAGTCTGTAGCACGGTATCGTGTCCCGCTGCTGGCGTGACGTGTTGTCTGAACTGTGTGGTCGGCAGCCGGGCGGCGATCCTGTCCGGCCTGCCGTCCCACCAGAACGGCATGTACGGCCTGCACCACACGGTGCACCACTTCAACTCGGTTGACGGCGTCGTCTCGCTGCCGGCTTGCTTCCGCCAGCACGGTGTCCGAACAGGCAGCGTGACCGACAACTCCACAAGACAGCCGGCTCCTGCATATTGGGCGAAAATAACCAAGGAGTTGTTCCGCCCTTAACCCGCGCCACTGCAGGGGTTCGCGCGGGATCACGAACTGCAGGGGGGTTGATTTCCGCCCCCGTGAGAATCTCGAAAATACGCAACGTAGCGACCAGGCGGAAAACGGCATTCAGATACGTCTAAGACAAGCTCTAATCGAAAGTAATTCAGTCTTTTCTTTTGGAATCAGGTCACAAATTGAAGTCACCAGTGGTCACCAAGTCATAGATTTTTCCGGGTTTTAGGACTCTATTCCAGACCCGGTTATCTCTCAGAAACTAAGACAGATAGGAGTAACGATTTAAGAAGCAATGATGGCTATTTGGAAATTTGCCAAATGCACCCATGTCCCTCCTCAAAATGATAAATAGTTTTAGGGCTCCAGACGGTATGCAGGTAAAAAGTCTAATTTTTAGGGCAAAAGTTTTTCGTGAATAGCATATCACCTAACAAGAGGGAAATAATTTTTGCACGCCATCGTGTTTTTATCATTGGGCGCTTTGGAAAACATATCACGGTGACCTGGTAGGTCAACTTCAAAAATTTGACCTCAGGTCAAGGTCATTTGGTGACCCAGTTGGTCATGTTGCGTATGTTGGGCAACGTGCCCAGAACGATACGAACACATAGGTGTCACTGCTCTGTCTCTATCTCTTTGTAATCAAGAAGTTATTAGCAAATCATTGCTAATGGATCTCAGATGGCTCAAGGACCTTGTAGAAATCAAACTGAGCAACCAAATTGCCATCTTGATCATCAGAATTGAGCCTAAAATAACAATGATTCCGAAAGAATTAGCCTGATCCAACCACAATGTTTTTCCTGAAAAGGAAGCATTTGTTTATTTCCCATTATACTTACTAATGGCAGAGGTTCAGGGAAATTGACCTGACCTTTAGTCACCGATAGAAAAAAATCGAGATATACGAATTGAGGTAATGATATTCTTTATGAAATCCTGCAAGTTTCAACCTTTCGGGAAAAGACTTGGGCTTTGGCAGCACAAACCATTTTGAAGGGTAAGGTCACTCCGACTGAATTGTGACCTGCCTGAGATGACCTCAAGTCAAACATTTTCCAAAGTATGGGTAATTGATGCCCAAACAGGGTGTACACAATTTGGCGGCGCTGCGCGCCGCGTTTTTCCGCTACTCTTGAAAAACCTGAGGGGGGGGCGGAAATCAACCCCCCTGCAGTGCGCGGGTTAAACCCCAATCAACAAACAAACGGCCACTCCTGCACGCATATTTGGCAATGTCGGGTACAAAATTCAGACCTATCATACTTAGGGAGCCATAAGTCAGTCAAAACTAGGAATTTTTCTTTGAAATCTGGTTTGGGCATCGTCCACACTTGCTTCTCCAATATATATTCCAGTTTTTGAATATGTTTTGATTTTTTGATATTATTTGACGACAAATAATATCTGTAAAAAATACATCAAAATTAGCAGTTCAAATATGTTAAAAACTGGAGTATGTATTGGAGAACTAAGTATGGACGATGCCCAAACCGAATTTCAAAACTATATCTTCAGTTTTGACTAACTTATGGCTCACTGAGAAGGTATAATAGTTCTGGATTTTGTATTGAACATTTCCAAATATGCCTCCAGCACTACCAAGGGAGAATGAAAAAGGAGGTTGGCCATGCTGACCATTCCTGCGCATTGCTATTGGATTATATAACAGGGGATATTAATTTATTTGGTTCATTATGCTTGTGGTACTCTAACTCACATCACTCTTTTTATTTATGTGTTTTTGGTGAAGCATTATTTTTGATCGGTTTAATTGTTGTGTTTGTTTGTTGCAAATACCTAATTTATCGAGTGTTTTATTAATATGCAATCAAACCTGTTAAAATTCCCTCGTGATAAACTAAACATAATGTTTTAGTGAGAATAGTGCCAAAAAAGAATGTGGAATCATTCAATGCAGTGTTCAATGTATTAGAGGCTCCAATTTATATTGTTCAGTTACACACAAAACTGCGTTAATTCCAACCATTATACCTTACGATTTGGCAGGTACGCGAATTTCGCGCCTGTTTCTGTTTGGAGCTTTTGGCTCTGCTGAATTTCTGCCGACTTGTTTTCAACTCTCCTCGCCAATCTTTTCGAAACTCCGCCCTCCCAGGCATCATTGGGAAGAAGCACGTGGGTCCAGAGAGTGTGTACCCGTTCGACTTCTCCTACACGGAGGAGGACGGCCACTCGATCATGCAGGTGGGGCGGAACATCAGCCGAATCGGAGAGCTGGTGCGCCTCTTCCTCACCACCACACCTGCCAGGTGGGTGGACCCTGAACAGAACACTCGTGACTGAACTGAGACTGACCCGGTCATTGTCCGGCCACACCCGCAGCAGCGTCCCTGAGACACCGTGGATCCTGGCGCCTCATAGGAGACGGACTGAATGTGACCGTTCAGTCGGGTTCTGTGCGGCTGATGTTTGTCTGACGTACCTGTGTCTGTTGTGTGAGTGTGTGACTGATGTGACATCCCGTCCCCCGCCGTCTGTGTGTGACTGCTGTCTCTGTACTGTGCCGACAGTCAGCCGTGGTTCCTGTACGTGGGGTTCCACGACCCACACCGCTGCGGCCACACACACCCCGAGTTTGGTCAGTTCTGCGAGAAGTTCGGCGCCGACGGTGGCATTCCCGACTGGACCCCGGTATGGTACAGGTCAGTGGCGATCAGGTTGTGCTCAACTCAGATTGTTTCGACTGACTCGACTCTGACTCATTTCTGAAAGACTCTGACTCAACTCTGACTCATCATTGAAAAAGTTTTTTCTTGACTCGACTCTAACTTGAGACTCATTCCAACTTTGACTTTACCCCTGACTCAACTCTGAAAAAAATGAGGAAAAATGAGTCGCCTCAAAGTTGAGTCGACTGATTTTTGACTCAACAGCACCGATAATTATTGACGGGGGAGGGGGGTCGCGTGAGAGGGTGTGGTCGAAAATATTGTAAAGTCTATTATTTCCATGCAATGGCATAGATACAGTGTTAAATCTGTCCAATCTCGACATTTCTGCGACTTCAGTCACTCAATTGGCCTGCGATAATGAGTCGACTCAACTTTTATTCTGGTGACTCAACTCTGACTCAAACGAAAACATATGTTACTCAATTCTGACTCGGCTGCTATACCCCGGTTTTGTACAGCTCAGAGTTAGCTATATCCCACCCCCCCCCCATTGGACCCCGGTCCTGGATATATATAACAGGTCACTAGCGAATCTCCCGATCTGCGTACAGGACAGGTCAGACTTTGCTATACTCCCATGTCTGGTACCCGAAGCCTGCGACTCGTCAGTCTGTTCTGCAGTGCTGCGCAGAAATGGTCTCTCTGGACTCTTGAGTAGTGCGAAGGAAGCCCTTTCGATTAGTGGAATCTAAAAATGAGAGCGGCTAATCAGAAAATATCGTTAAGTGTTGTGTTGATCATATTGCTATTATTGACACGGCTAGGTTACACGGTTTGGTTACACAGTTAGGTGGCATATGCAAGCATAAAGATACACCCAAGATGCAAACAAACGGGCAATCAACTCAGACTCAACATATTGTTTTTGCTCGCCATAACATGGCGTCCCTCTGTCCATTGCAGTCCAGACCGTGGACGTTCTATAACATTGCTCCTTGTTCCATGCCAGTCCAGACTCGGTGACGTTATAACAGGGGTTCGTCCCTGGCGTGTGTGTGCCAATTGCGAGTCGATAGCGTGGCGTGACGTGCCTATTTAAGCGATACAGACACTCCGGCCGCGGCGCCGACTATCGCCGCTCATACACCACGCATATCGCGTGCATCTCTAGGTGTATGTCGTATGCCGCCTCTATTCGCTGTCTCACCGTTGAACGTCGCAGTGCATGTTTGCAGCTCTTTATTGAACATAAGTGAGCTCCATGGTCTTCTCATTTATTATACTTATATTATCTTTACTGTGACAATTATTCTTTGTTGCTTATTATCTTTAACTCCTGGTCTAATAAAAGGTGTAAATTATAGCTTTGTCGATGGTATGCTGATTAAAAATATGGACGAAGAAAAGGTATGTAATACAACGAAAAGCCAAGCACAGAGATATTTGTGTTTGTAGTTGAATAATTTGTTCATCAATTTGTGGATATCATGAGTCATGAGCAAAGGCTGCACCTTCTTTATTTTTAGCTTACCCGGCATCACTGGGGTTATTTCTGTAAACCACGAGTCACTGGGAGTGTGGGGGGGATTTTTTTTTTTTTTTTTTTTGTTTAGCCCCCCCTTGTATTTGAACCAATCAGACGAGTCGCGCTCTTGAACCAAACGGCAATCGATTAGCACAGGAAATTAATGACGCTAAATAATTTCTGTTTTGTTTGGCCCCCTAAAAGAAAGGGGTTTTTTCAAAAGTGGTGATGTCACAGCGTCAGTTAAAGGTCTAAAATGTTATAGACAAAATTGTATAGATAATATTTTCCACTCAAAGCATTTTTGAACCTGATCACCCAGATGCTCTCAAAGTATTGACACACATCCAAATAAGCGCTAATTGGGATTTTGGCAAAATGTCGAGTTCAAGTCAGTCACATTAAGGTCCACTATGCCGCAAAAATTATACGAAAGTCAGTTGCAACACATGTTGTACATACCTATTTACGTAGTATACTCGAAATTGATATCATTTTACCACCTATTACGTAAATAAAAGGTTCAAATTTGAAATTGATTAATACAGTAAATAAATAACATTTTCTAGACCTTTTATCTTTAGAAATACATGAGTTGCTGCTCTTTCATTTGTCTTATATGGTCAGAAAAAGACCAAAAAAAAAAAATGGAATTTCAAAATTTACCTCATAGTTACCCATACCTTGAGATGTATCCACCCATCAAAAAATACAGATATATTTGTGAAATTTGTATGTTGTGAATATGTATAGTTATTTCACATAATTCCCGGTTTTTTTAAATATCTTAAAAGGTTTTGATTTCATTTTTTCAAAAAAGTAAATTTTGAGAAAACAAAATTGGGTCAAAAACCTTTTTTTTTTTTTTTCTCAAAAATCTGCAGATGGCCAAATTGTAGCCCTTGGACATTTCCTATCTCTCTCTTTTACGATGCCATTTTGTCTACTAAATGGCAATTCTACAGTCTCCTAAATTTAGCTGATTTTGGACTTGTTGTCAAAATTCGTGTTAAGTTGACATCACTAACTAAGTTACTTTTAAAAAAAAATGACGAAATTTGAGAGAAAAAAAACTTTAAAGGTGTGAAAAAAAGATGCCCGGTCACTACAGAAGTTTGCGTTGATAGCTGCATTGTTCGTTAGATATTTTTGAGATATTCCGAAGAGGGGGGTGGGGGCTAAAAAAAGCCCCCCCCCTTCTTCTCATCACACCATCCAGTTGATATAATCCGCTTTGTCATTTTCTAGCCGGCAACGTAGCATCTGCTCATGTCTAAATTCACGACACAACAATCCTGGGTTCGAATCTCGACGCATCCAAATTTAGTGTATGTGTATGTGTTGCAGGTGTCGGCCTGGTCCTGTCTGAGCTGGAGAGGCTCGGTCTCGCTGACAACACTCTGGTGGTGTATACGTCAGACAATGGGGCCCCCTTCCCTGCCGGACGCACCAACCTCTACGAACCAGGTAAGCCGCTCAAGCAGTCCTTTATGCACTCGGTGAGGCCCTCTCCAGCCTCTACCAGCCGAGTGAGCCCCACCTCACACCAAGCTCTACCAACCGGGTGAGCCCCACACCAACCTCTAGCGACCGGGTGAGCCCCACACCAACCTCTAGCGACCGGGTGAGCCCCACACTAACCTCTACCAGCCGGGTGAGCCCCACACCAATCTCGACCGGCCCGCTGAACCGCCGATGCATGCTGCAACTTCCGTAAAGCCAACTGCACGACAGGTGGTGCACGATGCAGAGCCCTGTTATCGCCATTGAAATCGATGACGGCCTAAACGAGCCGGTGGTGTTGCCATTGCAGAAGATCCTCGGTCCACCCTGTGATTTAAGAAACTTTAAACGCAAGAAGTCGCTACTTGTGTGTTATTTACGTAGGAGCCAAGTTAAACATATTTTCCAAGTTTATATATGTTTCTCCTTGCCTTTGAACATGTATTTTTGTGTTCGTTTACGGTTGCTCATGTGTTGTGAGTGTGTATATGTGTGTGGTTTGCGTGTGTATATGTGTGGTTTGCGTGTGTATGTGTGGTTTAAGTGTGTATATGTGTGCTATGCATGTGTATATGTGTGGTTTGCGTGTTTATTATTTAAGGTTTTTACGTGTTTGGTATGTGTTAGTATTATTTTTGTGGTATAGTGTGGTTGTGGGGTGGTAGTTTTGTGGCTTTTATGTATAGTGTGGTTTTGCGTGTCATTATGTGTCGGTTTGCCTGTTTATATGTTGGTTGCGTGTGTTTATGTGTGTTTTGCGTGTCATATGTGTGGTTTGCGTGTGTATGTGTGGCTTTATGTTATATGTGTGTTTCTTGATTCAGGGTCGGCTCTTATATGTGCTGCTTGTTCAGGCTGTAGACCGCTGTGTGCTGGCTGTTTATGTTTCTGTTTTTCAGGCTCTTATATTGTGCTGTTGTCAGGGCTGTTAGAGCCGCTGTTTCTGCTGTGTACTGTTTGCTGGTTTCAGGCTGTTAGAGCCGCTTGTTCTGGCTGTGTATGTGTGACTTTGTCAGGCTGTTAGAGCCGCTGTGTTCTGGCTGTGTATGTGTGCTGTTGTTCAGGCTGTAGACCGCTGTATTCTGGCGTGTATGTGTGCTGTTGTTCAGGGCTTTAGAGCGCGTGTTCTGCTGTGTAATGTTTTGCTGTTGTTCAGGCTTATAGAGCCGCTGTTCTGGGCGTGCATGTATTGCCTGTTGTGTTCAGGGCGTAGTATATGTGCGTCTGATGCTGTTGTTACCCGCATTGCCTCAGCGGCTGTGTAATTTACGCTGTGTGCCTTTATGCTGTGTTAATGTTTATTTACGCTGTGTTGTCTCAGGCTGTGTATTACGCTGTTTTGCCTTCTGCTGGTATTACGGCTGTGTCCTTCAGGCTGTGTATTTACCTGTGTGCCTCAGGGCTGTGTATTTACGCTGTGTGCCTTTATGGCTGTGTAATGTGTATTTACGCTGTGTGCCTTTATGGCTGTGTAATGTGTATTTACGCTGTGTGCCTTCAGGACTGTGTAATGTGTATTTACGCTGTGTGCCTTCAGGGCTGTGTATTTACGCTGTGTGCCTTCAGGGCTGTGTATTTACGCTGTGTGCCTTCAGGGCTGTCGGAGCCGCTTCTGCTGGCGGTGCCGGGCGGTGGCGGCGGCGGTGATGGCGGCGGCGGAGGCGGCGGTAGCGGCGGTGATGGCGGTGGAGGTGATGATGATGGCCGCGCCGCTCGACGTCAGGGCACGCCCGTCTCTCTGCTGGACCTGGTGCCCACGGCGCTGGACTGGCTCAGCATTAACTACCCGCACTACCACCTCAACAACCGGACGGCGGCTGTCCAGCTGACCGGTCGCAGTCTGCTGACGCTGGCTAATAAAGGTACGGCTCAGCTGTGCTGACAGAGGTACGGCTCAGCTGTGCTGCTGTTTATGTTGAGAAGCAGGGAGTCGATTGACAATGCAAGGGAAATATTACGGAGAAAAGTAAAATATAGCTGCAGTGAAGAGAGGAAAACACAGATGTGCACTGACATGTTGTTGCCCTTGAACTACGAAGAAGATGGTATATTTTCCCGTTATACAATATCAAAGCTAGCGACGATAAATTTGCATCTGTGCATTTCATTCTGCTTATAATTCACAAACCAATGCATTTATTGGGTGCTTGGTGCAAGCTATGTGTTTCTTGAGACCTTTAAGATGCCATTAGGGACTGTTTGACCTGATTCTCGAGTCAAGTGGCCATTGCATTACCTACATGGAGTCCGTATCAGCCGCCGCCGGGGAGAAATATCGCCTGTGCTGCTGTTGTCCGACGGTCGTCCATCACCGTAAAGTAGCCGTGATTAGATCTGCTGCCGGTCCCTGCCGGCCGGCCACCTCAATCGACCCGCACTACTCTCAGTGCTAGTGTTCCGGGCGCGGCTGCCGGTCTCTGTTCGCCAGGCCACCTCAATCGACCCGCACTACTCTCAAGCGCTAGTGTTCCGGCCGGCTGCCGGTCTCGTCGCCAGGCCCAACCTTCAATCGACCCGCACTTCTCTCAGTGCTAGTTTCCGCGCGGCTATCTCGCAAACCTCGGCGTCTAAGTTTTGGGGCTGAGACGCGTTATTGAATCTGCGCGCGGGACACCGGCCATCTGAGTCGCTGGTGGTGATATACAATCAGACACCCGTCCAGTTGCAAACTTTCCCAGCCGATGTGTGTGAAAAAACACTGGACGTGTATGAGACGGCCTGAAAGTTGCCTCGTTTCCCGAGTTTGGTCGGACGTGGAACGTGAGCAGAATTCTCATCATCATCATCATCATTTTATTTCTTAAAGCACTCCACTCAACGCTGGCTTTGACGGCTAGCGTCAATACAGCCACAGACATTTCGCCACGGGTAAAAAATATAAAACTATGATCGGCGATACAACATTTCTAAAATCCTAAAAGTGCCCTTCATTAAAACGCACATTTCTGCTTAGCGTACTCGTTTCAACCCGGTCTGATTCGAGTACCACTGTCTGGCTGTTCTACACACTTTGCGGCGTCCTAAACTTCCCTGACTACTGTGCTGGGCGCGTTGTTCCATGAGCTGCGCACGGAAATGAAAAATTTCCGAGCATGCTCATACGTACTCGTGTATTCACTGACCGGCCATGCGGTCGCTCCGTCTCCCTAAGCCGAACACTTCCCACTACAGTACACGCTCGCTTAACAGCCCTGCGCCGGCCCGTCATCGAACAGCAGCCAGTGCATGATGGCTAAGTCCTTATCTCTCTCTCCACCATAGTCATCCTCTCTCTCGGCCACTCACAGTTCCGCAACATTCGATGATACGTGGGCGGAATCTCTCTCTCTTTTGACAATTTGCCACAGTGATTTATCACCTTTTGGATCCATAATTTGTTATTCCACAGCCGGCCCATACTGTAATGCCAAATATGATAATGGAAAAAACTAAAAACCTCAAGATATATCTTACCTCTTCTGAGCGAGCGAGACAATTTGCTAGTCCCCCATCGGGCGTAGCATCGGGCGGTGAAAACTGATGAGACTTGCCCTCCAAATGTGAGTTGACTGTCCGACATAACCCCGAGAAACATTTAAAACAGCAGCCATGGATGATTTGACTTCGCCAAATCGATAGAAAAATTGTGTTCATCTGGCGTCTTTTGACTGAATAAGCACTAATCGTCTTTGGTTTTATTGATTTCAGACTGTTGCCATGAACCATCGCTGACTACGTTTACCGTGTGCTGCATCCCCGCTCTGAACGTCCTAGGATATTCAGCTACGAGTTGGTTGATATTCACGTTCCGTCCGCACGTGACCCAGACTTATTAGGACACCATTATTGTGAACACGCGGAAAAAGATGGAGGTAGGAGGTCGTGAATTAACAATGATATCAATGGTAAATGCTCTCAACAGTGATATGAGATACTTCTGGGTCATTGTTGCGCCATTTGTAAATTTGTTATCATTGTTTTACGCAAAACTTAACCAGTCTACCGTAGTCTACTATACTGAGCTCTTCTGTAGCCCAGTCTAGTCATGCAGCTTGGGGTTTTAAGTCAGATAGGCTCAAATAATCAGTGATGGTTACAGTTTTTTTTTTTACAGATTTTGCTATTTTGGTCGGTTTGTGTTACGATTTAGGTCGCATAGTCTATATGTATGCATGCTCACCGGTCTGTTATAGATCACGACGTGAGGAGAAGCGTATTCGCCAGTCAGGTGTTCCACGAGGTCACCATGAACTACCCGATGCGCGTGGTGCGCGGCACGCGCTACAAGCTGATCCACAACATCAACTACCGCCTGCCGTTCCCGATCGACCAGGACTTCTACGTGTCGCCCACATTCCAGGTCCGCTGTGATCCCGGGTCACAGCTCGTAGCTTAACGTGCCGCGCTAAATTTCAGGATACTAGCAGCTTATTTGATCGCATCTATATTTTGTTTTGGTTAGTTTTCAAGAGAAAATTCCGTGCAAGAGACTAGACAATAATGATATATTTACGGATTTTACAGACGGACGTTATGCAATGGACGACAATATCAAGAGGATGGACATTAAATGATAGTATGAGTTCGTCTCAAATATGTTAATTTATATTCCAAATATATCTGGTCGATGTGCAGAAACTGCCTTTGTTTGTATCTGACTGCCTTACGACTAAAGACTAACGGCAGGAATACCACACACGACTGAATGAGAACATCTGCTGTCTTTCACCATCCAGGCTGTGCAGTGTGCACGTAGGACGTTTGCTATCGTTTGTGTAACATGTTCATTGTTCGGGGAAGTCGTCTTCTCGGTGGTGTAGTCTGTCTTATGCTCTAGGACGTTTGCTGCGGCTTGTGTAAGTCGTCTTCTCGGTGATGTAGCCTGTCTTCTGCTCGTGTCGGACAGGACCTTCTGAACCTGACAGTCTCTGGGGAGCCTCTGCCATGGTATAGGACGTTCGCTGTCGTTTTTGTAACATGTTCAGGACAGTCGTCTTCTGGGTGATATAGCCTGTCTTTGCTCGTGTCGGACAGGACCTTCTGAACCGGACCGTGTCTGGGGAGCATCTGCCGTGGTACAAAACTCTGCACGATTACTATCACCGTCCAGAGTGGGAGCTGTATGACCTGAAACGGGACCCGCGCGAGCTGCACAGCGTGGCCGAACAAGCCGTCTTATCAGGTATGTGTGGGACTGGCAGCCGTCCGACCGTGTAGCTCAGTCGGGAGAGCGCTGGGCCTTCAGATCTGACCATGACGAGGTGGGTTCGAGCCGCTGTGGTGCTCACTATTTGGCCCCTGGCGAGGGATGGCCTGCGACCGGTGGCAGCGGCGGCGTCATAAGCCAGTGGGCCGGGCGAACCGTCCCCAGACACTTATAAAGGGGACGTGTAACAGCTGTCGACACTAAATTCCTGCTGATGACTTGTAATAGTGCGATCGAATGGTGGTGGTCAAGGCCCCCGCATCAACCTTTGCTTAGCTTCCTGATTTCGGAAATCCATCCAATCGAAGCTGGTACCTACTGAATTTAAAAGTTGGTGTGGGTTGGTCTGACCGTGGGTGTGAGTTGGTCTGGCTGTGGGTGTGAGTTGGTCTGGCTGTGGGTGTGAGTTGGTCTGACTGTAGGTGTGAGCTGGTCTGACTGTGGGTGTGAGTTGGTCTGACTGTGGGTGTGAGTTGGTCTGACTGTGGGTGTTGGCGCTGAATTTAAAAGTGGGTGTGAGTTGGTCTGACCGTGGGTGTGAGTTGGTCTGACTGTGGGTGTGAGTTGGTCTGACCGTGGGTGTGAGTTGGTCTGACTGTGGGTGTGGGTTGGTCTGACTGTGGGTGTGAGCTGGTCTGACTGTGGGTGTGGTTTGGTCTGACTATGGATGTGGTTTGGTCTGACAATGGATGTGGTTTGGTCTGACTGTGACTGTGAGTTAGTCTCTGGCTCTGACGGCCGGTACCCCTCCTCTCCCCCGCTCAGAGGACGTTTGCTCGTCTGCGGGCCCGGCTGGAGGCGTGGCAGTGGAGCACTGACGACCCGTGGGTCTGCAGTCCGCACGGGGTGCTGCAGGGCGCCGGGCCGCACCGCCAGCACCCGGTCTGCATGCCGCTGCACGACGTCAGCTGTGAGGAGCGCGGCTGTCAGCTGTGAGGAGCGCGGCTGTCAGCTGTGAGGAGCGCGGCTGTGAGCTGTGGGCGCGGCTGTGAGCTGTGAGGAGCGCGGCTGTGAGCTGTGAGCAGGCCGGATACACGGGGAGAGACGGCGCAGCGCCGCTTCTTCAGCTACACACTGGAGAGACATGATGTACCGCGGGTCTGAACCGTGCGTCTGAAACTGTGTCAGTCACTGACTGTTGATGTAACGGCAGGAATAACCCGTCTGAAACGGCGGGCTTCGGCAACGATCGGTTGCAACATTGCTCCTACGAACGTCGCAATGTTGTTAGAGTGTATTGTTTTATATTTTATACTATATTACTGGTGCCTTGTTAGTGCCTTCCATACGTCATGGGTATGTATCAGTGCATTTACTCAACTGTGGTTATTGTGTGTATTTGTATTATCTTGTGCATGCTAATGTTTTGGTGAAACGATATCCAACCGTACGCTTAATATCAAGTTATTGCAAGAGTAAATGCGAAATATAATGTGGCCACGTTAATCGACTTTGGTAGACATTATAATGCTTTGAGGAGGACTTCACACCGTCTTTTAAATAGTAAAACCACTGTGCATTGGTGCAACTCAAAACAGTTTGATTCCGATGTAACTACAATATTGCTTTGGCCAGTCTACGGCATATCACTGCGGCATGATTATCCTTTTCTGAGGTGAAAAATTGCCACACTTGTGCTGCTTACCTTTTATTGATTCCAAAACATTTGCACGTCAAATGCAGCCACGGTCAGTGCAGGCACAGCTACAGTTGTGTATCCATCCGTGCTTCGCTACAATATAAACTGTGGCTCGAGTTTTCAAATATGTAGGGAAGCAACACACACGATATAAATATCCAGGCAAACAAAATGGCGGCGTCTACAGTTGATCACTTTGTGAAGCTGCATTCAGCCCTCCTGCATCACCTTCTAGACTGCTGTTCGCACCTGTATGACCACTTATCCGCCGTTCTGCTTCGGCTGCCGTCGGGCCGGCGCCTCTCACGCCGTTTTCACTGTCTGCGCTGCTTGACGGCCGCTCCTGGGACCGTTTGAAGTGCTCAGTGATCTCCTCCAGCGTCTTGCCCTTGGTCTCCGGCACGCAGAAGATGGTGAAGAACACGCCGAGCGCAGTGAGGGCCGAGTAGAGCCAGAACACGCCGGCCTCGGTGATGCCGCTCACCAGACCGTTGAAGCTGAGCGTGATGAGTGTGGTGATGAGTGACGTCAGTGTGGTGCCGATGCTGGCGCCCATTCCGCGCATCTCCGGCGCAAACATCTCACCTGAAACACACACGGTAACACCTCACTTCAGCATGCGGTAACACCTCGTCTGCAACACACGGTAACACCTCACTTCAGCATGCGGCAACACCTCACTTCAGCATGCGGTAACACACGGCAACACCGCACTTGAACAATGAGCATGGCGCACACCTCGCCTGTAACACGCAGTGGAACATCGCACTCGTTACTTACGGCAACACCTCACCTGTATCACGCGAGGGGTGTCACGCTCTCTCAACTATCCAGAGAGGGTAAACTACACTAACATTGTAACAACCCTGTGCAGAAGACAGTACTTTCCAGCATCGCTTTTGTTCATCCACGAATCTGAGTCTCAACAATGAGTTTACCGTTGCTCAATGTTTATGCCTCGTGTCGTAAATACTCTGGAGATATTTTATCGTTCAGAAGATTCTT
>VOPJ01014857.1:0-14655 GCA_014673585.1 Semibalanus balanoides | reverse complement strand
CCATTCTCGCCCACATTTGAACATTATTGGGGGAAAATGTGCTTTTGACCTAAGGTGCCATCTGAGCTGAGTGTTGACCTCAGATGATATCAGCTATCCTTGTAAAGGCCAATGAGCGATACTTGTAAATGGCTCATTAAAAATGAGCTGTAAAATAACATGATCTGGAAACAATTTGTCTGATTTAATGCCCAGTTAGTAAACCTACTCTCTCCGGATAGGTGGCATTTGCATAGTTTTGCAGTTGACTTATGGTGAAGGCCACGTGATTGACTTGACCTTTGGTCATCGACATCATACAAATTGAGGTATGCCAAATGTAGGTACCAGACATGTGCCAGCAAACAAGATCTAAGATCCAAGATTCCTAGGATCCGAGATCCGGGATCCTCTTGGATCCTGGATCTTGTTCAGCAAATGTGCCCTTGAATCAGGGACGGATCCAGGGGGTCAATCCGGCCATGCCCCCCCCCCCCTAAGCGAAAAAGGGTGGGGCCAACATATCTTTCCCCCCCCCCAAAGTACATCAGTGAATTACCCACATTGTTCAATACGGACTGATTTGGTACTATTTGGTGTTAACATGGTGAGTCTGGTACTCGAGGAAAGATAACAATTGATCGTTATAACAGCTTTGAAGCAGTCAAAATCCAGCTATTCACAATACAAAACTAAAAAAATCGCGCCGCTTCGCGGCATCACACAAGTTTCGCAATTGCTTACACAAATTAGGAAAATGGGAAAAGTGCTATCTTAATTAAGTGTCAGCAGGGCTCTCCTTGACGTAATTCCTGGCCAAGGGCACTTCATGCAACATTACCCTCGCCTTAGTTTGTCTCAGAAATACAGAAAATATATTTATTTGTTGGTATCTGGTCAAAATAAGTCCAAAAAAAGAGATAAAAAAGGACGTCATGAGTTTTTTTTTCACTTAGGGAGCCATCACTCAATCACAAATAGTAATTGCAAGTCATTGCTTTGCAATTTTGTTTGCGTATTGCCCACATTTAGTTCTCTCGCTTATCTTTGGGTCTTTCAAAATCTTTAAAATTTGGATTTTTAATTATTTTTCACATTTTTTGTAGTTTTTAGGGGTAAGAAACCCAAAATTTTGGAAATCCTAGTTGGCCTTTCCTAATTAAAATGTAATTTTCGATCTCGGTCGCTTTCTGTTAGCAATTTGCTGCAAAACTCTATTTTCTACGATTTTTACAATATTTACCGTCTTTCCACCAACTATAATCGTCACTAAAAACTCTTTATCTCAAAAATGACTGAACCAATTTCAGTGAATTTCCAGCATATATATAATGTTGTCAACTGCAATAAGCAATTACTGCAAATTATTATGATGGCAAATTACTGCAATTCAGAAGATGCGCCGCATAGTAAAAAGCATTTCAGCAAAAACACAGTTGAGGCCTGTCAGCCCCCCCCCCCGTAAGGCGAGATTAGATTTTAAGCGGCTACATTGTTAAGCTAGCTAGCTTGCCGAGTTCCGAAAAAGGCGACGCAAACGATATGACGCGAACATCTGCCCCCTAAAATACCTAATCTAACCAAATACGTACTATAACATGGAAATCCACATGGAAAATGTTGTAAATGCTTTATTACACGCAGACAAAACGGGTATACATTTTTTCGTCATTTCTGCCGACCCCCTCAAGAATTATCGGTGACGCCCCTGCGATTTGGTATGAAATTAACGTGATTATTACTAACGTGTGTATATGCTACGGAAAGTTGTTTTCTGTGTGTTTTAATGTGAATTTTCCCCGTTTTTTAATGTTGTTGTTTTTTCAAAAAAAAACATCGAGAAAAAATAAATCCCCAATTTGTACCCATTTTTTCTCGAATTCCAAATAAGATGAGAAGCCCAAATCCGCGGAGAAAAAAAATTGGTACCTTTTTGCCAAAAAATTAACCCCCCAAACCGAGCGGTTGGATCCGCCCCTGCCTTGAATCCTATGGATCCAGAATCTTGTTCATACAATTTGTCGTTGGATCTTATGGATCTCAAGATCTTGTTCAGAAAATGTTTCGTTGGGTCCTATGGATCCAGGATCTAGTTCAGAAAATGTATCGTTGGTTCTTATCAATGCAGGATCTTTTTAGTTAAAGTGTCGCTGGATCTTGTGGATACTGAGTTTTTAAGTGGGCAGTTTTGGGATTTTGCAGACCCATGATGTAGATTGCACCATCAAACCCATTGAGAATAACTTTAAATAATTGCAATTAAAGTGCTAATTTTGTTATTAGTAAATTCTGGGATTGGGATAATTGATTTTGTTGTTGGATCCTGATCTTTCATATATTTTGTGGATATTGGATTCTGTAGGACCATTTTGTCGTGGGATCCTGTGGATCTTGGATCCCCTGCAGGACAATTTTGTCGTGGGATCCTGTGGATCTTAGATCCTGCAGGACCATTTTCTCGTGAGATCTTGTAGATCATGGATTTTTTTTTGCCTCGGCCCATGTCTGGTAGGGACGTATCTAATACCTAATCAATTTATGAGTTTCAGACAGCTTGGTTGAACTGTGACATGACTACAAACCTGTGGTGGGGTCACTTGACCTGACCTAGTGACCTGACTTGAAATGACCCAAGGTCTAATTGTTCTCACACTGTGGGTTATTATTGCCCAACAGTTGTGCAAATTTGTTAAGCTGTTGCTGTGAATTGTGATGTGTTTTCCTGTCATTCGGTAGAAAACCCGTAGGGGGCGTTGAAACGCCACGCCCCCGGCACGGTGCAGGTCAAAACAAACTCACCTTATCCAAAGCTGGTTAGATTTTAATTTGTAAATTTGTAATTTTTATAGTTATTTTATGCATTTTGGGAATACGGTTCCTACAGCTCCCCCACTCCCCCAAAATCCACTGCTGTCTGCCGTAATGCATCACATACCAACGCACCAGACTTGTGCCTGGATTCTAAAGTTAGATCTGTGCAGGGGCGTGGGAAGTACCTTCAAGTTGGGGGGGGGGCGAACTTTTTGGCGGACCTGAGGTAGCAAAAATTACAGCTAAAAAAACGATATATCGCTGTGGTCCCCGGCCCCGCCCGTTATATCGCCAACAGGATGTATCGCCATATATCTACTCACAGTACCCGACCGTGCCCTATCTATCAGGCAACTGCAATCGTATCCCCGCAAGTGATATCCTCCCACTCATCTGATATCATCTATGCCGGTGACCGCCTTGATCCGGAATTTCGTTGGTTGACCACGCCTTTTTCGGCCCCTGCCGACTCTTTCTCCCTGAACGTCAGGCCGCAGGGCAGGCAGAGTCGACATCATACATATATAATGAAGCGTTTTGCCCTATAAAAACGTGACCTACCCACATGCCAAAAAAGTCCTGACATATTATTTACTCTGGGGCGCTATAATATTCATGAATAGTAGCAATTTATCGAACAAAAAGCATTAACAAAATTGTGGACCATAAGTATTTTTATCAACCGTGATTGTGACCAACAAATAGCTCTATAAAGCGTTACGACGAAAGAAACATTATCGCGTATGCCAGGTGTGCGCTGTATTTAGCAAGTTGTTTCGATGCTACGATGGTCAAATGTGCCGATGGCCACTTTCACCCTATTCCCTGCGGGGCAGATTACTATCCCCCGGTAAGGTATTTTACGTGCTGCCTCCAAATAGCACTAAGCCCTAGCGTTTCGGAAACTTTGAATTTTCCTATAATTGAATTGACGCGATTTCTGTCAAAATTTGAAACAAATCGGTCGGGCAGAAGGGCTTCAGGCGTTTGGGAGGTCATTTGAAGCGTTGTGCGGCGCAACTTTCTTCGGAGTTTGCGTGGAATTAAAAGCGTCCAGAGAAGCTATGTCGATTGCCTAATATACGTCAATACATACAAGAGAAAAAAAATTGGAGATATATACATATTTTGGGGCAGAGGCGCACTCAGGTACATAAAATAGGAGGCAATTTCATCCGTCAATAAGGCCGAACTTCAAATTAGTAAGATGATAAAAGGCGTTCCGCACATGGTGCCTCCCATGTTGTTTACCTGAATCTGTCTATGATCAACATATTTTATTTAAAAAATAACAGTAACAAAGCCCACATATGACGCTACTATCGTCCTAAATAATCACGAACAGCATATATGTATTATCAGAAAATCCTCCCATTTTTCATCCCTGAGCGGCTAGTACGCCTATGATTTTTTTCATTTTGGTAAAACTTGTCCCTCTTATATGCTGAAGACGCATTACATTGGAAGCTCAAAAACGCTTCGGGCACGAAATCGGTCGAATCACATGGCGCCGCAATGACCTTCTAAAAAACACCAAAATTTTCGTATTTGTGCCCCCGACCCCCCATTTTGAACGAAAAAGACAATATCGGGGGTCAAAAAGATGAAATCATCTTATTCATCTTGTCACGACGAATCGAATGGGTTCATTCCATCGAAATCGACCGAGCGGTTCTCGAGATCTCTGGGGGCAGAATCTGCCCCCCGCAGGTTTACGCTGTATTGGGGCCGCCGAAAGCGGAATTAGGGTTTAAGATTGGGAAAGATGCAAAACCAGCTCCCAAATCAATGCAGTTTAATTTTCTTTATTTAATTTGTGATTGGAAACTGCACCTTTTTCTACAAAACTTTAGCAAATTTTCGTAGACATGCCGTTGCCTTCTAATTTTAGAGTTAAAAGATTCGATGCGTAAAAAACAGTGGGAGAGCAACACCTAGAACTTAAGTTGGGGGGCGTCGCCCCCAGCAGGTCCAAAGTGGGCGGGGCCAAGGCCGGATCCAGGGGGCCAAAAGGGGCATGCCCCCCCCCCCAAACACCCAAATCCGGCGCAAAATTTGACAACATTTTCCCTGAGGTTGTCGTAAAAACTAAGCCAACTTTTAACTAAAGAAAAGTTGTGGTTTTAAATCAGTTATGAGACATGAAGCAAGCGAAATCGATGAGTGGTTTTCAGAATTAGTGCGATAATTTTGGGATTTGCCCCCCCCCCAAACTGTCAAAATCACCACTTCTGGACCGCCTATGGCGGGGCGAGTTGCCCCACTAACCCCACGGTTCCCACGTCCCTGAAGCTACTTCCAGAGGCGTTTCTTCGCGCCACTTGTCGACAGCAAGCGCTTGCATCAACGCCTTTGCTTGGATTACGGCAGGCGTTATAGCACGGATGCCAAGATGCCAATTCACAAACTCTCTTTGTTCCGAGTCAAAGTCGCGCCAATTTTGTCCATACTCAGCTTCCATATGCCCATAAACATTTACTTTTCCCTCACTTTTTTACTTTATTTCTCTCCTTTTGCCGTCGAAATATGTGCGAAAGTATACAGAGAAGAGTAATCTTGTCTAAAGTTGGGGGGGGCGTCGCCCCCCAGCTCCAAAGTTGGGGGGTCGAGTTGCCCCCTCTGCCCCCCGGTTCCCACGTCCCTGGATCTGTGATTCCAGTGAATCCCTCGGCATAAAATGCATGAAGATCTTGAGTCCTAGAGAACCCATCATCGAAAAAAATGCATGAAAATCAGGGATCCTCCTGGACCCCTCGGTGTAAAATGCTTCAGGATCTAGGATCTAAGTGGATCTCTAATTTAAATGAACCTCAGATCTTGAAACACAAGTCTAGGGACTGACATTAAACAATTTGGTATATATTTTGCGTATGCGGTATTTACGATATAATCATATATAATAGTACCTGCAAATTACTTTGTACGCAT
Organism: Semibalanus balanoides; assembly: GCA_014673585.1. NCBI lineage: Eukaryota > Metazoa > Arthropoda > Thecostraca > Balanomorpha > Balanidae > Semibalanus > Semibalanus balanoides. Next base: position 8,937 of record VOPJ01014857.1, on the reverse strand, counting down.
AAGCAAACATTGAAATTGTCATATATTCTCCCATATCATAGACCTAACCAGCGTTCCTGGATCCTGAAGTTGGATCTGGGATTCAAGTGGATTCCTCGACATAAAATATATCAGGATCTGGGATCTTTGTGGATCCCACGTCTTATTGTGTACCTAGATCTGGTGTCCCATGTGGATCCCAGGACACAGGACACTGATATCCGGATCTCAGCTGGATCCCGGATCCAGGCACATGCCTTCAACGCACCAATCATCCGGTCAGTCGGAGAAAGTAAAACTACAATTTGTTTTGAAAGCGCACAACTGCGAAGTCGCATTGCCCAATAAACCACTGCCATCCCAGCGAGCGACTGCACCGGCCCACTTCCCTGGCCACTCCGCTTCTCTTCGCCAACAACAACAGCCCCTCTGGTCAGTGGTCATCTCACCGTCATCTCACCGATAAACATCACCCGGACTGATGCACAGTTCTCTGTACGGAGATGAGCGATTCGTGGCCAGCCCAGCTGGCCCGGCTGTCCCGGCACCTCGCCACGCCTGGATGAAGGAGAAACCGGCTCTCGGTCGGCGAGTCTCACCGGCCACGATCGTTGCGGCCCCTCGTGATGGCGCGTGTTCAGTGGAGCGTGCAAACGGTGCCGAGACGGCAGCGGCCGCCGCGCGCCGTCATCACGGTAGCTGACTGACGCGCCGTCAGTTTCACTTTCCGGCTGAGCGCGCTGGCCAGTAGTTCTTCGGAGGCTGCAGGGGCGGTCAGGGGCGGATCCAGAACGGGTGGTTTTAGCCAGTTGAGGGAGAGGGCAAATCCCAAAAAGTCTCACACAGTTAGGTATGAAAACTCATCGGATTTCGCTTGCTTATGTTTCAATAACTGTTTGAAAACAAGCTGCCCTTGGTAAAGGTTGCTTAGATTTGCTGTTATCTCAGGAAATGTGCAAATTTGCGCCGGTTTCAAATGGTTTGGGGACCATGCCTCCCCCGCTGGATCCGCCCATGGTGTCGGCGACGTGACTTGCCTGTCCCAGGCGGACCGTCATGCTTCAGCGAGATCGAAAGCGATCCTCAGACCGCCAGATTTCATCCTGACACGGCGTGAGTTATTGTTATGGTGTTTCTGTTTATTACGTGCTAAAAGGTTTTGAAAGTTCACCAACTATAACAAATGCACCCAGAGTACATCACGTTAGACGAAAGAGGCACTCCCACCTTCCCAAAAGTTGTCAAACAATGATCGCAGCGAGATGCGCAAGGCGGCATTCGAAGGCACTCAATGAGACGAATTTAAAGCGCACTCGAAAAATTCAAATTGAGGTCACATGTCAGGTCGCAGTCTGGTCAAAGGTCAAAATCGAGGTATTTTAGTTAATAGGCCATGTTTTACATCCAAAGCCTTCGACTGCGACCATAATCACACAAAGTGCTCTCAAAGATATGATATACATCCCGCGTGATCATGCAGAATGTTACAATGCGTGGTCAGATTGTTCACAAAGAACAAGGTCAAGGTCAAGTCACAAAAGGTCACGAATCACAACATATTTACAAATGTCATGCAACGCATTTTATATGATCATTTTACTCGTAGAATTCGATAGTGACACTCATTTTACCAATTAATTGTATGTAGACACAGGTCACTGCAAAAGTAATGGTAGGCACTACCTACTGTTGATGGGTAAAACTAAGCAGCGTTTCTAAAAAAGTATCCCTGCACGACCATGCAGAACACCTCCATCATATACCGGGTGGACCGAAAAAACGTTTCGAACTTCAAAGCCGTATTTCTATTATAGTACAGGCCTGAGGACCGTGAAATTTTTACGATATAATGCCACGCCAGAACATATTTATTATTTATATTCATTCCTAAGTTTTTATGTAGGTACGTGTATTTCGTCGTGATCTATTGCACTGTAAAGAATACGTGACAGATTACGAGTTTTCCTTACATCTTTCCTCTCCACCCAACAAAAAAGTTCCAAACTTGTAATGTAAGTTGGACGCGTTTAGATAAGGTTAATGTTTGAAACTTTGTGCAACCGTTTATAGGGCTCCTTTTTTAAAAAATTAGTCCGAATGCTTTCTAGGGATGGCTTTTCGAGGTCAGAACCCGCGCTAAGCAGAGCTTGTTGCGCTGGTCCTGACCTCACCCCCGATCGTGCAATTCCTGTTAGCCGGCAGGAATTTAGAGACGAAAGTTTTACGTGCCCGACATACCTGGACAGTGGACACGGTCCGCCCCGCTCACTGACGTCGCCTGATCTTGAGTGCAACCGCTTGCCACCGGCCGCAGCCCAGTCAGGAACAAATAGCGAGCTCCGAAGCAACTCGAGCCTGGGCTGCCTCTATACCGGGTGAGGTCAGAAGCCCGGCGCTCTCCTGATTGAGCCACAGGGGCGGACTAAATAAAACGGATATAAAAGTGATTTAAAGATCAAGTTAAAGCGCATATAAAAGGCATGTGTACTATATACAGCATATGTATATCCATAATTTGTCGTCTTTAAATTAATCTGTTTCATTGTTAAAAGATGCATGCTACGTTACTCCGATACACACATTTTATATTTTGCGAGGAAGCAACTAATTAAAAGTATTTGTAATAGTAGGAATGCTAGACATCTTTTCACGTGGCTTGCGTGACATTTTCATCATTTCGTTGCTCAAGTATATTTTAATGGTTTTGATTTGAATGCATTTTATCATGTAACATGTTATAAGATCAAAGTTCATCATCTATCAGTTTCATACAATATGTCTTATTTAAATACCTTGGTTATTTTATGTTCAAGTTTCGATTGACCTGCATTGTCGATTAGGACAGTTGGCTCTGAGCCTGTTACATTTGGCAAAAGAGCCCATTAGACAAATCCAGATTAAGTTCATTGGTAGGTGTTCTTGGAATAATTGCCTCAAGGGGCCTATACAATGTGTAAGCTTGCCTCTGCATCTGCAAATGTGATTAATGCTAGCAATCAATGTAAACGAAAGGTTCCAAACATTGTAACGTCTTTGAATGTTTTGCCTGAACACATGTTTGCAATCTATCAGAAACAAACTTGGAATACCAGCACCTCGGCCACGTGGTGGTAAGTGCTTTTAGTGATATTTAATTGAGCCGTGTGCTTCATTGCAGTACAAAACTGAAAGAAGTAAATCAAACTGACTATTTAAAGAAAGCCTGTCTGTCTGACTGTTTGTCCACACCGTACTTTTTCCTTATACATTTATTAATTCGAAATGTTATGTAGGTTTGACACATAAGCATAGAATATTATCCAAGAAATTCATTTTGCAGATCGCATGACAATATCTGCGTGCGTATTTATGCGCCCCCTCATTCCCAACATCAAACTATCCTCCTACCCGTTAAGATAGTGCCTGTGTCTAGAAAAGTAACATTATTTTTACATATGATACGCCATTTGTTAGCGGAACTTTGACTACAAGTACGTCGAACAGCAAGTGAATATAAGGTGGCGCTGGTAGGTGGCGCAGCCAGCACATGGTGTCGCTAGAGAGTCCTTTGACGGGAAATGTAAAACAAAATAGCCTGTATACATAGATCGTCCAGCGGAGTGGACGGGTTAACACTAGTGTGAGACTAAGAATTAACCCGATCGGTGTTTGTTCTTCTTCAATCAGTTCTTATCCTTTTTCCGCTTTTTTCAGCACCACCGAGGAGCTCAGCCAGTCGGAGAAAATCAGTGTTTGCAGAAGCATATAATCCAGAGGATGACGAAGAAGAGGTTGAAAAGGTATGTAGTGCATTGTCATATTGCGTAACACGTAACTTTTCAACACTTATACGAAGCGTATGTTGATAGCTGGATTCTGATTGAACACAATACATTGACATTGATATTTGAACTATACGGAAGGTTTTGACGGTTTTCTGGAATCATAGAAATTGCGGAACAACTTTGGAACAATCGAATAGCAGGCAGTACATAGTACATTGCATTCAGCTCAAACTGTCAGCTCAAATGTTGGTAAGGATCAAGGTCAATTTCAGGTCATTAAAGGTCACTATGCGCAGGCGAGTAACCAGGATTTTCCTAAGGGGACACGATCTCAAGGGGTCCCTGTCGGACCACGAGGGGCCCCACCATTGCAGATCAATTAAGGACCCCTGCACATATTATCAGGGGGTCAAGGGTCTATACTCCCAAAGTTCTTAAACCATAACTTGCCCCCCCTCACAACAACAAAAATACGTATTTACAGTTACAAACGGGCTGACGACACGCTCCCTGTCCCCCCACGGTCAACAACTTAATCGCTAATGGCTGATGGCCTGCTGCCTCCCACGTTCAACAACTGTTTGAAAATACGCCACTAGATCCCCCCCCCAAAAAAAAAACACACACACACGGCTAACGATCATGACGATCCGATCAAAACGATCCGCCCCTGCACATCATGCAATATTCAGGGGTAGTCGGCAGTGCACTAGAAAGTAATCAAGCAAGGTGATGTCCATATATCCAAACTTAAGCGGAGGAGGCAGTGATGTGCAATGCAATCAACTTTTAGGGTATAAGGAGGCAGTGATGCGCAATGCAATGTGCATGCCTTACGGAGGCAGTGAATGACATTGATCATCTCATTTTGCGCGGAAACTGGAAACTCAAACGCGGTGGAGTATGGATGGATAGAAGAACATCACGCTATAATATCCCAACAAAAAATCCGCATCTACTCAAAGGCAGTGGGAGATTATTCCGATCACTCTAAGAATTAAAAGGTAATAACGATGATCTAGGGTCACCGGTTTTCAAACGGCTGCACTGCAAGAACAGTTTCAGAACACCTAGCAAGTGTTCTCAAACGACGCTAAGCTACGTGCTCATATTCTCACAAAAAATATGTGATTTGTACTCTTGTAATACCAGTTTGAGGCTGTTCTGACGGTACGCCAGCATGCATTCTGCAGATAACTCATCGAGGGGATTCTCACAAGAGAATACTTCCCATTCTGAGGGTTCCGTAGCTGGTATACGAGACGGTAGGCCGCACCTTAGAGGCATTTCATAATAGGTAAGGTTGACAGGCCACTGCGTCCCCTTTGAGTGCACCTCTGGTGTGAACAAGCTTCGTGTCTTATTCTATATATTTATCCTTTTTCTTCATAGAGCTTCAGCCCGTTGCGCATTTTCACGCTAACCTTCCAATGACATTTAACGTATGCCTTTGCCTGCCGCCTTTTATTACCTTCCCACCGATATTTTTTAAAGTTTAGCGGTGCCTATCATTACATACCACGTTTTCTATGTATGTGCCAAATTTTATTTTATTTATCATTTATATTATATTCTGTTTTCTTTTCTACGCATGTGCCAAAGATGTGCCCTCCCCAGACCTAACAACACAGTAAGACGCCTTAGGCCCACACCACACGCCACACGGGTGCGTTTTTCATACGGTGCGCTGCGTTCCGTCACGTTTCAAATCGATGCCTCTCAATGGGTCTCAATTCGTCTCTATGTGTCTCAATGGGTTCCAATGCAACGCATTGAGACTCACTGAGATGCATTGAGACGCAATGAGATTCATTGAGACGCGTTGAGACGCATTGAGACCCGAGGCATCGAGACATGACGGAACGCAACGCAACGCGTGAAAAACGCACCCGTGTGGGTCGGGCCTTAATCGGCGAAGGACGAGCGAGGCCGTCTGCATCCCACCAGAACTGCACGTCTTCTTACCAGATTGGGCAAGGGCTGCACGTCTTCTGACGATTAGGCGAGGGGATCACGTTATGGACAGCTAGTATTTAGCGACGATATTAGCAAAACATGGCGGCGCGTAAGGAAACTACGCTGCTGGCCGGGACTCGGCCGGGTGGTCGGAACTGTGCTGGGTTGCCGATTTTTTAGTTTTACCACCCTACGGGTGCAGTTTGCAACCCTTGGGGACAAAACTCAAGGTCATAACATTAGTGATTGAATAGGGCTATCAGATGGCAAAGATCGCTTGTCAATCGGATGTGGGATTTCAGACATATAAGCTTCTGAAAAGCGCTTCAGTCGGACCGGGCTGGGTCGGCCGCTTTTATGTGAGCAAAAGATCGTATTAAATTAACCCGGCAGTCACTGGGGTATTTCTGTAACACGAGTCACTGGGGGGGGGGGTAGCCCCCCTTGTATCTTCGGAACCAATCAGACGATCGCGCTTTAACCAAACGGCAATCGATAGCCCCAGGAAAATTAATCGACCGTAAAATAACTTTATGTTACCCTAGAGTCAGTTGGTGACGTCACAGGCTCAGGTCAAAGGTCAAAATTAAGACAAAATGTATAAGCCATATTTTCCATTTCAAAAGCAATTGGTTCACCATGATTCAACCCTTAGATTGCTCTCAAATGTATGACACATTTCCAGAATGAGCTAAGCGGGGATTTTTGGCAAAATGTCAAGGTCAAGGTCAGGTCACAAAGTCCACTATGGCCAAAAGAAATTATACGAAGTCCATGCAACCATGTTGTACATACTATTTTACGTGAGGACAGAAATGATATCATTTTACCAAGACCTGACTTAAGGTTACTGATGAAAGTCAAGTAAAGGTCAAAGTCATGTCACAAAAGGTCAAAATTTGGAATTGATTAATACAGTGATTCAATACATATTTCTAGACTGGTTTTGTCTCAGAAATACAGTGCTGCTCTTTATTTGTCTGTATCTGGTAAAAAAAGACAAAAAATAAAATTTCAAAATTTGACGTCGCGAGTTACCCATATCTTAGATGTCATCGCTCAGTCGAAAATACAGATATCATTTTGAAATTTGGTATGGTTGTTGAATATGTATAGTTATTTTACATATATTCCGGTTTTTTGAATATCTGAAAAAGTTTTGATTTTGGGGTACGGTTTTTTCAAAAAAAGTATTTTTTTGAAAAATTTTGGGGTCAAAATCATCTTTTTCCAAAAAAATCTGAATAGCCATATTGTAGCTCTTGACATTGCCATCTTTCTCCTTTTTCGGATTCCATTTTGTCGTTTACATGACATTCGTACATCTTTCCTAAAAGTTTGTGATTTTGGTGTCAAAACGTGTGCGTGACGTCACTAACTTAGCTTTAATCTAAAAAAAAATCTGACGAAATTTAAAAAAATAATATACGAAAGGATGTAAAAAAGATGCCCGGTCAGGTACTAGAAGTTTGGCGTTGATAGCTGCATCCCTTCGTTAGATATTTTAGATATTCCTCAGGAGGGCTAAAAAAGCCCCCCCCCCCCAGTGACTCGCGGGTTAAGAATCGCTCGCGCTTCGCGCGCTCTCATAAATATGAGCGAGCGCGAAGCGCGAGCGAGCCCTCACAAGATACGGGATTTGTATCACATAAGCGGCCGACACAGCCCAGCAACCGTAACGCTTTTCAGAAGCTTATAACTTTGGAATCTCATATCTGATTGACAAACGGTTTTCGCCATCTGATAGCCCCATGCAATCAACATTTTTATCAACTTGAGATTTTCCCCTGAGAGGTGCAAACTGCATCCGAAGGGGGATTACAAAAAATCGGCCACCCAGCACAGCCCCGGCCGCCTAGCCGATTCCCGGCCAGCAGCGTAGTTCCCTCACGCGCCGCTATGTTTCGCTAGCATCGTCGCCAAACACTACCTGTCTAAAAGGTCATCCCCTCGCCCAATCAGTGGTCAGAAGACGCACAGTCCTGGCCCAATCTGGTCAGAAGACGCGGAGTTCTGGTTGGGTGCAGACAGACGGGGCGAGCTCGCTCGTCCTTCGCCGATTAAGGCGTCTTTCTGGTAACTATTATCATCTAGCATTTCTATGACTTCTGGGCCACCAAAACAGACTCAGTTGACCAATTGCTCTGTTATGAACTCCCCCAGCACAGAATGTTACCTATACGGACCGCTGTGCCTTCCGTTCACAGATCGCGCATCCGAAGTCAGACGTTCAGCGGGCTCGGCTGGCTGAATCCGTCCGAAACATCTTCCTGTTTCGCTCTCTGGATCCGGTCAGTGTGGCTTACAAAGCAGTGACGGTTTGCCCATACGGCGCACGCATATTGGTGTTAAATGTACAAAACTTGCTTCCACATGTCTCATGCTTACTCAACTGCTTGTTAAATTTGAAGTGATGTTTGTTTGAGCGTGGTGTGCGTACGTTTCTCCCATTTCACTCGCTTCGTTGATAATTATAATTGTCATACTGGCCACCGTTCCATGTCCACAGTCCCAGATGCAGGAGGTTCTGGATGCCATGTTTGAGAGGAAAGTGTCGCCAGGCGAGAGCGTCATTGAACAGGGTGACGACGGTGATAACTTCTACGTCATTGAAAGGTGGGTTTACGTGTCGGAGCCCGAGTACATCAGCTGTTGGATGTCCAGCACCGCTATTTCGAAGTCGGAAAGAGATATAAAAGCGTAAGCATCCTACCTACACTGCATGGGTAGGGTGGAGCTGCAAAACAAAGCCATAAGACGAAAAGGCGGCATCCACACAGCGTTAATGGTTATCAATGGTGTAGACTGTAGATGCCCGAACTTCGCAGCACTGCCTTCTAGAGGTCTAACGGGTGTGCACTTAATATCTGGACAAAGTTTAAACTACCATAACTCCGTTAATGAAAAAGCTTCCGATATAAAACTTGGCTTGGTGATGGACCTATATGTATAGCACGTGTATGCAAAATTTGATGTGTATCGCATAACCTCTTTCAACTCATCAAGGAAGACCTTAAGCCAAGACGGCTGACGCGAATATAGTGCGGGAAATTTGTGCAGAATCACCCCAATTTTCAGAAATGCAAAGTTGTCGCCCATTTCCGTGAAATGGGTGTGGCGAAGTCAACCGTGTAAAGCCATCATGAGAAACCTTGAGAGAAGAGAAAATGTTGAACACAGAAGCATCGGGAAAAAACTTCGATCTGTGGTCAAGATGTCCCGTCAAAGAAGGCAGGCC
>VOPJ01014856.1:0-14660 GCA_014673585.1 Semibalanus balanoides | reverse complement strand
GGTCGATCTGTCATGGAATGCCCCAGCTATCATAGTTTTGAGATAACTGGAGTCTGGAGGTATCTTGAGCGAAGTTCTTAATCTGGAAAATCTAACCTTTGATAACCTCTGGTAAACTAAATATTGACCTGACCTAAAAAGACCAGGTACTTTCGATAAAGCTTGTCTCGAGCCATCTAACTCCGTTTTCTGCTTGTCGCTACAATGTGTGGTTTTCGAGGTGAATGTCATACGAGGTCACGAGGCGAAAATGCTAATTACGATCATTTGGCGATGTAATACATGCTTATGGGTTTGTGTTTCGTCTAGAACGCGAAAATGACTAAAATCGTTGTTTGTTTTATACAAATCGAAGCGCGAGACAAAAACATTGGGTCGTGGGAAATGCACGGTAATACCGTATAAAGTAGTAATTGTTTGCCTTTGAAGGGCCATATGTTAGCCATTTATGGTAAAATAAAGTTCAACTGTGGTGCATACTACATATATTCATCGTAAACGCTACTATCGTATATGTTTCGGTTTTTGAATGTGTGACAATTTATAAAAAATTGTAAAATGATTTTTTTTATAACAAAATTATATAATTAGAGACAGCTCAGTTTGACAGCCCAGTCTTTTGCAGGTTACTTGAAATATAGGGTTGCTAGGATGACGTCATTTTGCCACGCCAGTCTCATGGCTCCAACTGCGCTAACGTTGAAGAGTTTCATCAGGAGTAACGATTGTGGAGTACCTGCTGTCAGTTTTCGTGTCAAATTCACTGCATTACATAGTCCTCTATCATATTGTTTTATTTTATTCCATTCCATAATGCATTAGAACTACTAGAGAACGCCCATTTCATTTAGTAACCCACTGAAGTTATCCGCTTTGCCTTCTAACTTTCTAACATCAATGCAGACCAAATAGATCAAAATGAAACTATGCATCTTGCTTTACTCCATAAGATATTTGTAGGAAGTCAGAAACTCTAAGTGTACCAGAATTGAGGCTCAAAGTGAATCTCCTATATCTAAAGCACTAACACAGTCAGCTGTTGGAACCTTGGCGGCACAATTAACAGCCCTATTACCATCGAGGTTATTATTTAATTATACCACTCACACCATTTTCACCTCCCCGTATTAATCCACACACAAAACAAACGTGGGCAATAACCTCCCTAACAAAAACATGTTTAAGGTGGGAAAACTGAAAATACTACTTATTTGAAGGATAGAGGGGAAAGTAATCAAAATTTGGTGTTCATAACAGTGGCGTACCCATAATTTGCTTCAGGGGGCAAAATTTCGATCGGGGGGCACAAGGTAACCCCACTAAAAAAACTCATCGGCTTTCGCCCACTATATTTCTAGAGGGGCATATTTTCAACATTGTTTTTGTTTTGTTCAATCACAAAAACATTATTTTTTAGGGGACCCCCCCCCCCAAAAAAAAATCGCCGTATTTTGCCAGACCGGCGAAATACGGCGAAATTCTGTAAGTGCACCGTGGGCGCAGGCCCTATTTCGTGTACTGAGGCACTAACAGGGGGCACAGGGTTGCATGTGCCCTCCCAATGGACCGACTTTTTCACTAAAAAAATTGGTCGGCGACGTTCCCTTTTTGCAGACTTTTTTGGGGACCCTGCAAAATATAGTGGCCTAAATCCGGGGATATTTTTCATTTTTCGCGACATTTGTTTCGGGGAGGGGGCCTTTGCTGGGAGGGGGCCTTGGGATGCCGTGCCCCCCTCACACACACACACTTGTCGAAGGTCTGGCTGCGTCTCTGGCCGCACTAGCCAAATGTGTGAGAGTTCCAGTTGATGCTCCAAAGGCCTTGGTTGCTCTGCATCCATGAAACCCCAGAGCCGCCTGAGGGGGCCACTCTGACCGTATAGAACCTCGGAGAATAACTCTGAATTGCTCTGAATACCACGCTTTGCGTGGCCTTTAGATTAGGAAATAGGACCCTTCGGGCCCTAATTCCAAAGGGGGCACATGGATCAAGGGTGCACGCACAGACCTTCAGGGGGCAATTGCCCTTTTGCCCCCTCCCCTTGGTACGCCTATGACTCTAACCGCCTGAGGGGCCCTCTTGCCACCTGAGAAGACACTCTGGCCGCCTGAGGTGGCACTCGGTCGCCTTAGGGAGTACACTGACCTCAAAAACCTCTGAAGAACCTCTGGAGAGCCTCTGATGTGCTATAAACACTCTAAAGACCACGCTTCGCGTGGTCTTTAGAGAGAAAATAGGGCCCTTCGGGCCCTATTTCCAAAGGGGGCCCATTGGCCAGGGGGCACGTATGGACCTCAGGGACGTAGCAAGGGGGGGGACAGGGGCCATGGCCCGCCCCCCCTGAGCGAAATAAATTCATACTAGATAGAATGAGATTCTCTGAAAACCCGAACCTACCCCCCCCCCCCCGTCGCAACATATGGCTGAGGAGCAAAATGTGATTTCACACTAGATGGAATGAGATTTTTGGAGCAAAATGTTATTTTATTCCGACGTGGCCCCCTCCTGAGCAAAATCCTGGCTACGTGCCTGGGACCTTCAGAGGGGGCAATTGCCTCTTTTGCCCCCCCCCCTTGGGTACGCATATGGTTCATACTGGCGTTAGTTTACAAGACATTACAAAATAAGGCTAGGGAAACAGTAGGGGAGAACGGGGCACGTTCTGTCACGGGGCACATTATGTCAGCGGGGTTTCCTCGTGAACTATCCCACCGCAGGGGTATTTGCTGTTTCGTACATTATGTTCCTTTGTGCTTGCAGTGGGCCTGGTAAACTATCATAACAGACAAATGTGCCGCGAACCAGAATTGGTCTCAAAAAAAATTTGGGGGGAAAAGTTTTTTGGTTTTTCAACAGAAAATCCAAACTTTTTTTTAAAGTGACAAAACTTTGGTTGTGGCCATTCAGATAATTGTATAGTGTCTTTGAATGCTGGTTCATATGGCCTATAGAAATAGGTCGAGAAACATTGTGCTTAGCGTTAATCTGCCCCATTTCCCAAGTTTTCAGTAAAAAACGAAAATGGACCTGGTGTCGAGTGGGGCAGGTTCCTGTCACCCAATCTGGGAAGGTTCCGTCACTTTGATCTGTTCATGATTCCTAGCCGTATCGCTTATAAACGACATAAAAATGAATTGCCTGTTGTTTACAGATATGGGTACATACCACTAACATAGCGTAAAAACGAAAGGGCATGGTGCCAGATGCAGTTCAAGCGGACAGAATTACGTTAACCTGCGGGGGCAGATTCTGCCCCAGAGAATCTTCGAAAACCGCTTTGGCCAATGTTGGATGGAAGAACACCATTCGATTCGTCGTGAAAAAATCTTCCTTTTGGTATCGCCGAAATTGCTTTTTTTGTTCAAGAATATGGGGGCAAGGGGGCAACACATTCGAAATATTGGATGTTTTTGAAAGGTCATTGTAAGCCTGTCATTTGGGCGACCGATTTGTAATGCAAAAGTTTTTTGAGCTTCTTATGTCATAGGTCTTTAATGTATGAAAGAGAAAAATTTCAAAAAATTCAAAATCATGTCGTACCAGGGACTCTGACGGTGCATAGACAAACCAACGAAAAACGCAAAAAGCAGTGTTGGGATCGTATAAGCCGTCATTTCTACACTATTTGATGGTGCGATTAAGTGAACCTCTCTCCACCTGCAGGGACAATCAAAATGACCGTTCGTGATAACAGGAAGTGCCCCATCAGACAGAATGTGCCCCATAGGTGACTCAGAAACGTGCCACCGTCTATGGGCAGGTTTCTGTCAAATGAGTCACGCCACAGTATCGAACACTGGTGGTCGAAACAAACTGAGATACCTACTTGAACTTCCTAAAAACGATTTGAAGCTATTGTGTATGTAACAGTATTGGAAAGTATCAAATCACCAACCTGAAAAGTGTGCCCGCCAGGGCCAAATAGCAAAAAAGTGACAGAACGTGCCCCGGTCTCCCCTACTCCTCAGTAAATCGTTTGTTAGCAATAATTTGGAGAACGTTTTTAGATCCCGTCACATAATTAGTCCAATGCAATATTCCAAAGCAGTTTAAAATGTAGGCCTGCTTCGTAGTTCTTCATTTAAATAATGCTCAAAGCCGGCCAAACACGAACTGTGGACCATGTTGACCGTTGACCGTCCATTGCAATGGAAAACTGGTGAAATAATTACACAATAATGTTTTATTGTAGGCGAACACCTAGATAGCAGACACCTACATATAATTTAACACATGCTTTTGATGAGGATGGTGAGTTGGACTTTAGGGCGCTGCGACTACTAGGTTACACGGCGCCCATACGGGCTGGTTACAGGAACGCCCACACGGGCTGGTACAGGAGCCCCTAACGCGGTGTTTACTGGAGCCCCACACGGCTGGTACAGGAGCCCCCACACGGGCTGGTTACAGAGGGCCCCACACGGGCTGTTACAGGAGCCCACACACCGGGCTGGTTACAGGAGCCCCCACACGGGGCTGCGACAGGAGCCCCCACACGGGCTGTTTACGGAGCCCCAACGGCTGAGTTACAGGAGCCCCACACGGCTGGTTACGAGGAGCCCCCACATGGTTGGTTACAGAGCCCCCACACGGGCTGTTTACAGGAAGCCCACACGGGCTGTTACAGGAGCCCACACGGGGCTGGTTACAGGAGCCCCCCACACGGGCTGGTTACATGAGCCCCCACACGGCTGGTTACATGAGCCCCCACAACGGGCTGGTTACAGGAGCCCACACGGGGCTTGTACAGGAGCCCCCACACGGGCTGTACATTGAGCCCCACACCGGGCTGGTCTACAGGACCCCACACGGGCTGGTTACAGGAGCCCCACACGGGCTGGTTACAGGAGCCCCACACGGGCTGGTTACAGGAGCACCCAAACGGGCTTGTTTCAAGAGCGCCCACACCGGCTGGTTACTGGAGCGCTTCACATGGGCGGTTACCAGAGCCCCCACACGGGCTGGTTTACAGGAAGCCCACAACACGGGCTGTTACAGGAGTCCCACGGCTGGTTACAGAAGCATCCACACGGCTGGTACAGGAGCCCCCACACGGGCTGGGTTACTGGAGCGCCCACACGGGCTGGTTACAGGGAGCGCCGCGCACGGATGGTTACAGGGAAAGCGCCCAAACGGGGGTACAGGAGCGCCCACACGGCTGGTACGAGGAGCGCTCACATGGTGCTGGTTACAGGGAGCGCGCCACACGGGCTGGTTACAGGAGCACCCAAACGGGGCTCTGTTTCAAAGAGCGCCCACACCGGCTGGTTACTTGGAGCGCCCACACAGGCTGGTTACAGGAGCCCCCACACGGCTGGTTACTGGAGCGCCCATACGGGGCTGGTACAGGGGAGCATCCACACGGCGCTGTATAAACAGGAGCGACCAACACAACTCAGCGTGACTTACAGCACTGAGCATTCACCAACGGTAAAAGAGCGCAAAGCTGGTTAGTAGCCACTGGTCACTGGTGATTGCTGTAGTTAATTTTGTAATTTTTTTAACTTTCATTCCTGTCTCCAATGGGTGCGGAAGTACGATGACCGGCTCAGTATTTTTGTATATATGTTTGGATAAACTTTTGCGTAGCCATTACCACAAGTGGATTATGTAAGCACAAACAATGCAATTATCTATCTGGACATCGTCAAAGGTTTCCTATACATTTCATTGCACGATTGATTGATGTTTGAAATAGATGGAAAACTGTTTGGATCATGACAGGAGGCGATATCTTTGCACTACAATCGATTGCAACATTGATCTAGGAATGTAAAAATGATTGTCAGCGAATCATGGGCGGTGCTACCAATTTTGAATAGGGGGGACAGGTTAAAACAGGAGCGGACTAGCCGTGTTTTGTTTTGAGTGGGGGTACAAAACCATTAACGTATTTCACCCAAAAAGGCGTAAAAGGCCGCCAGGCTGTCAGCGGGGAAATTAATGACGACGAAGGGAGTGGATGACTCAATTCGCCTCCCTGAGTTCTCTGGTCCAACCGACCCGAGGGTGGTATCTATTTAGAAATCAAGTCAAACATTCATAGTTAAGCCTTGCGAAGAAATAAAAAACACTTAACCCTATAAGTGGCAGGGGGCAGATTCTGCCCACCCCTCATGTTTTCTTAGATATCTCCGGAACGTGCAAAAAAAGTAGGCTCTGAAAATTCTTCGTGAATTTTCTTAAAACTAATTTTTACACGGAAGTCAAAATTGTGAGTTCCTGACTTGAACAAAGGCGGTTTCGCAGGATCCAGTTTAAGTATTTTTCGGCGGAATTTGGCGATAATACGGAGATGCCAATCTCCACGGCTTCTTCCTGAACCATGCCTCAAGTATGGAGGAGTTACACAGATTTCACGGTGATGGAACTAGGTTGAATTAGTTGATTAATGAGCATACAATAGATTGTCACGGCAGAGGTGGTTTCAGTACTTAAAAATGGAGGTTTTCCAGAAGCAATCAAAAACGCTTAGCTGGCAGTCAATAAAGCTATGTTAAGGGACACTGCCACGCTTAACATTATATTTGATTGAGATAGCCATTTTGCCGTGCTTGCGCAAAACAATGAAAGAGTATGGTATAAGTTTAAAACAACCACTGAGTCGAATCACACGATAAATTCGAGTTGGTTTTGACACTATAAACATTCCCAGCGTCCCCAATAATTTGACGGCGACCCCTTTATCGATGTGCGTCGTCTCTCTTTTTACTAAATGTTGATTACAGTCGACTTGTTTTACCTTTGGCAATACATTAGCCATACACTAGTCATATTTATGACAGCGTGAAGGTCTTCTTTATTCCCAAAAATGTATTCATATGACGTCATCAGCCCAAATATTGAAACGTAACTTTTTATGAAATTGAGCAATGTTTGTGAGAAATAAATGTCATAATCGTGTACGGCAGCAATTACTTCATATTAAACACCACAAGCAGGTGTTTAATGTAGCAGAACACATTTGAGAATGTTTAAATAAGCAGTAATTAGCATAAAATAAGCAATAAATAAGCAGAACACATTTGATAACTTTTGGGAAGGTGGCAGTGTTCCTTTAAGTGCAGATGCCAAAGATAGTTTCTCATTCTATTATTTGCATAATTTATTATGTACATCTTGAGTTTCAAGGGCGTGTTCAGGCACAGAGAATAGGGGTTAGCTAGCATGGTGATTACGATATGCCAGCGATTACGGCGCAATAGACAGTTGATAATTATGTATGCACATATGAGGCAAGTAGACGAGATGAAGCCATTTTATTGCAGAGGCGCGCTCAGGAATTGAAAAGGAGCAGGGGGGTAATATTACTTGCAAGAAAATTAAGATCCATGGGCCTACAATGACATAACATACTGCAGTTTACAGATCAAAAGTGCATCAGAGGGTCCTCTTTGAAACAGTATAGGATAGTAGGCGAGTCCAGGTAGGGTAAAAAGTGGGTAATCAATATGAATTGAGATGGCAAGTGAAATAGCCACTGTTGACTAATTGGTATTTTAATAAAAGGGAATACTCCTATCAAAAAGTATTGCGCCTTCCCAATTTGGATCCTGGATACGCTTATGATGAATTAAAACATTCAAAACAGAACTATATATGACCAGTAGCTTATTTGTATTGCTTGGTAGCAAAATGACTGCGGTTAATATTTTTTAAACTTTGCCTCCCTTTTTCGGTAACCTGGCGCCATCTATGACAAAAAATATGCATCATAACTGTTTTGTGTAATGTCAAAATAACGAACCATTGCATTTACCCAGAAAAAGACATAAAACGGTTTAATTACGCATTTACTTCACCTCCCCCTAATTTAGTGACCTGCGCACGCCTATGATTTTTGAATTTTCAAGAGTAGTCATCATATATCAATCTCTTACTTAATAACTTTCGATCCCTTTTAATTGCGTTACAGTCGGTTGATAAACATGGCAGCTGTGTTGGATCAAAAATACCTCAAATTTGTGTAGTTTTGGGCCCTCGTTGCCCACTTATCAAGAATTAATGAAGTTCACTTTTTTAGAAATGTAGATCGTGTCGAGGTGAATCGAACGCCGTTTGATTTTTGAAAATCGGACGAGTAGATCTCGAGATTTCCGGGGGCAGAATATGCCCCATGCCACCAATAGCCAGGAGCCTTCCACTAATAGGGTTAAATATACAAAACACTTTGTAGTGTCAAAAATTGCACCCACTTCGAAACACGAAGTCTTAGTGGGAAAATAAATAGCATAATGCAAATTTGCAACAGTGATTTCTGATAAATATATGTGAACATTATGAAGTATATCTCCTCTCCCAGCCATGGGCGCTGTGCCACCCGAGGGGTCGGGAGGCAGCCCCCCCCCCCCTTAGATCGCTCCTGACCCCAAGATTAGCAGGATTTTGATCTTATTACTATGGGAGTGGAAGGATAACCACATGGCTGCAGCCCCACCCCTACTCACCCGAAACTAGGCGGTGACAATCCTCGACCAACAACTCCCAATCTCCCTTATTTTGCCGTCAATGAGTAATTGGTCAAAGGACATTGAAATGCATTATATTCCGGAAATAATTTAAAGGCACTTATTTTAACTACCGGAAAATACGAAAACAGGAATTTCATCGAATGAAGAATTTATATTTTAATAAAAGTATCACCTGTTAAATATATTGTATTTTAATTTAATAACCATCAAGCAATGGACAATGGAATTAATTAAATCAGGGATAGTAAAAATGTATTGACTTTATAGGGGGATGGCAAAACAGGTTAATGGAGGGACATTTGTCCCCACCCTCTCCCGAGTTAAAGGGGAAACAATTTTCCATTAAAAAAGTACTTACTTTGAATCGACAGATGAGACCAAGTTATATCGTAAAATGATCAACATTTGTCAAACCAGTATTACAACCGAAAGAAATTTCAAGTTAAGGATGATAAGCGTTCCACGCTTAGACCGGTTGGTACTCACAATAACTTTGTAACGAATTCGCTGTCCCAGCTAAAATTAACCTGCCTTCGCATTGTATGTATCATGTTAGGCATATTGTGTTTCATGCACGTTATATTTTACGAATATGTATCAAACATCTATAAAAAATCAACAAGAATTTGAAAAAGTGCATTGCAACCTGCAGTTTAGCTTGGCCCCGGACGGCAACCTATTTAGTGTTCTTGACATATTTTTTGGAAAATAAATTGTATGTTTTCCTATAATTCAAATACAAAATATACATGCATGCATTACATTGCAATGCACTTATGAAACATTTAACTGCACCATTTACCCATAATAATATTAAACGTTTCTGAAATCCGTGATGCATTCGGCGGATTAACTTGGCGCTGGACGGCGACATATTTAGTGTATGTGATTTGTTAACCCGCGCACCGACGGGGGCGGATAACCGCCCCCAGAGGTTTTTCCGGACTTTTAGGCAAAAAAAAACGGGGCGTCGTGGAGCAAACGGCGGCGCCGTTAGCGCCGCCAAAATTTTGCCACAGGCCTGTCTTGGGCATTAATTACCCATATCTGAAATTATTTGACCCCTAACTTTTAAGGTCACTTGTCAGGGTCACATTAAATGAACCTGACCTTCAAGGTCGACTGTTTTTGAAAAGTTGGCATCTTGCCGAAAGCTCAACAGTGGTGAACCCAAAACAGTTTGAAAACTTCTACAGGTGTGTTATCGAGACCATGGTATCTACATTGTTAATCCTCGGAATTTTTCGTATATCGGTGACCTGACCGGTCATGTCAATTCTTTGACCTTCCCATTGATAAGTTTCATGAGCGGGAAAATTGAAATGCGCACCAATCGAACAAAACCTGGAACAAAACATATGGTCAGCTTTTATCCTTATCACTTTTGTGAAGCTAAGCAGAAGAATACATGCTTTTTTCCGTGACCTCTTTAACCCGCGCACTGCAGGGGGTTCGCGCCGAACACGAACTGCAGGGGGTTGATTTCCAATAACTCATCTTTTACGTGAGGTAGAGTGCTATGGTTTTCACCATTCTGTTCTCTTGTCAGTCTCCATCGATTAGTATAAAATTTGACTTGAACTTGACTTGACCTTTACTTGACCTCGGTTCAGATCAGGTCACATTTTTTGTTTGACCTAGCCAGGTCATACGATATATGGTTCGATGTGCCGTGATGAGAGAAACACGATGGTAGCAAAATCGTTGCCCTAGCTTTTATAAACAAAAAGTTATTATCAACCAACCCAAAAAAATCAGTAAAACTAAGCATTGTTGGCCTTCGCTGACCTCTGGAGCCATAACTATTGCCTTATCTCAAATCTGAGTGCATATTAGAGAAGAGTGTTTCAAGGGCCATTGCAGTGCTTTTTTTCGGATTGCCTCCTAGCTATGTTGGTTACTTTGAGATAGCCGGAATTATGTGAAGCAATGCTCAATGTACTCGAAATATAGGAAAATTTGACCTGTTTTGACCTCTGGTGATCTCAATGTTGACTAAAATACTGAAAAAATACTGATAAGAAATAGTCGAACTATTTTCTGTAG
The DNA here is from genome assembly GCA_014673585.1 of Semibalanus balanoides. Taxonomy (NCBI): domain Eukaryota; kingdom Metazoa; phylum Arthropoda; class Thecostraca; order Balanomorpha; family Balanidae; genus Semibalanus; species Semibalanus balanoides. The sequence goes on along the minus strand of VOPJ01014856.1, from coordinate 4,140 downwards.
TATTCGTCATGGCCTACCTAACGTTGTTTTCCGCTTCTCGCTACGTTGCGTAGTTTTCGAGATCTCCGGGGGCGGTTATCCGCCCCCCCCGTCGGTTCTAAGTAGTAAGTTGGCTCAGACCCCCGTCGGTGCGGGTTAAGAGGTAAATCAACGAGAGGTATTCAACGTTGAACAAATTGATACAAAAGCGCCAAACATGTCACGCTGCCAATAGTGGTGGGGAAGAATACTCCGAAAGAAGTGTGTGTACTTGCTTTTTAAATTTTTTCCCTTCTTTCATCTTTACATTATGGAATATTATAGCATTATACAATTTAGATCACATAATTTTTACACCACGACAAAGGCCCAATAAAATGTTGCAAAAAATCAAAGTGTTATTAATTTTCTTTAACACGCGCACTTTACATTTTTGGGTGCGGGTAGCATGTTTTTCATGAATAGCTCAGAAATGAACAAGAGCAGGGCAGTAGCTCACATCCGACATTTAATTTAAGTTTAACCCTTGTTTGAAACTTGGCACAATTAATAGATATAACGATACAAATGACTTGAGTCTCAAAATTCAAAAATATTCGAAAAAGGTCACTATATTTCGGCACAAACCTTCATAAGGTGACTTCATCAGATCAGGTTTTTTAGAATATTTTTTTGAATTTTGAGACTCAAGTAATTTGTATCGTTATATCTGACATTTAAGCCAACACAATAGCAAATCATTTGACGTAAAGAAAATGAAAATCGACCTGTCATTCTCTGAGTTATAAGAATTCGAAGTCCAAAAGAAGATATTGAATCGAGGTCGTCGATGCAATATCTTCGGAACCAACAGTCGGATGGGGTTGAGTCAAACTATATTATGCAGGCAACGACAATTTGTATCCCAGAACATAACTTGGAACACCCTGCTTGGTGACCTGAGACGTCACTGAGGTCAAACTCCCAAAATGGTGATATTTTGCCAGATTTGACATTTGTGGCCTCGTTTGACCTTGAAGATATTTATCTAAGGTCATCTACGTTTGAGCAAATGTAGATCATCATAAAACCTACCTACTCTGTAAGTTTTGTCGTTATAGCTCTCATACTTTGGGAGGTCTCAGGGGGTGGGGCACTACAGTTCCTCCTCAAGTGCGGCGCTTTAAGTGCATACCCAACCCTCGTCTGGGGCCGTCGCCTTAAACATTTTAAGCTTAACATGTTGGGCGGATTTGTCCCCCGCAGTGCTTGAATACCCCCCCCCAGTGGACGCCAAAAAGTCCCACAGTCGACGGTAGAAAAACGGCGTTGAACTTTCCGACAAACCCCGACGCCAACCCTCCCCCTCCGGTCAACATCATTCGCTGACGCACGGAGCCAAATTAACTCGAAGCCTAGATCCGCCAGTGGAAATCCCCGCAGTGCTAATTCCTTCAAAAATGAACGCCCTCTCTCTCTCGCAGTGCCGCGTGTTACATGTTAAGATAGGACCTGCGGCCTGCAGGGAAGACTGTCGGGGATTGTTGCGTGCGTACCAGTGCGTTGCTCCGTTGGAGACGGTACCTTGTAAGTCTGGCGCCAGTCGCGCCGCTATGCGCCGGGACCGTCTCTGACGCGCCGAAACTGCGATACGGGAAACCGGGCGGACGGTGCGTGATTTTTCGTCGGTCCGCCACCCTGCAGCGGTCCTGCACCGTCGGCACAGTCGCTATAAAGGCGGCACACGCCGCTGGTAGAGTGCAGTGCTACGCACGACAAGCGGTCAACATGGGGCAGCGGGTGAGTGTTGGGCTCTCCTCCTGAGAGAGACCGTCGCGGTTTCAGGCACGCCGCGGCGACCATGGTCGGCTGGCATGTTTGGGTTGTGTTCTTTGAAATTCATGGGTTAAGTGTTGTGCAAGGACTTGGCATGGCCGGTAGTTATTCAAGAGAATAGTGTGACGCTTTCCTAGAAAGCAGTGTTGTTTATGTACAATTTAGGAATGGAGTGACTCATACATTTGGCCTTAAGCCCCTGGGCCCCCAGTAGAGCCAAAAATTGTAATTAATGGATATTGGATACCATGAATGGTCATGAATATCATGGATGTAAGATGAGATGGATTCAGATTAAGCATACATTATAAAAAACTGCCTTTATTTTCATACTAAGTCACGCATATTTTCTTTTGTATTTATTTGGTTCAATCAAGTCAAACATAACACATCGTAGCATACAAAAAAATTAACGCGCTCTATGTCGAGCCTGACGCTTCCTTGATATTTACTAGAGGCATGTCAACGCTTGTTGGTGTTGGTTTGGATTTCATAATCGGAGGTGATCACAGGTACGGGTACACATGCTTACCAAACTGTAGTGCTCTATGAGGTGTAGTTCGACGGAAACGAAAGCTGGCTTCACCAATGAGGAACCCAGTGCACGTGCAGGTTTTGCCTTCGATTCGTTGGGTTCACTTGCAATGGCTCGCACCATGCCCATTTACTTGCAATGGGCATGGTGCGAACGAATGCACAAAGCCTTCAAACTGCAGCTCATTCTGGCAGGTGTGTGTCAGCTGCAGTGGGACGGGTGGCACCAGAAGGCACAACCCGTGCACGTTCAGGTCTTGGAAGTTGAACCTAATTCAGTCAAAAACGCTCCCGATGACCATGGTTAGTGGGCATGCACCAGCCAACCAAATCGCTTCGCTATGAAAGCCGTGGTTTGGCCTTAATGGGAGATGGGTGCAACAAGACGAGCACCCCTTACACGTGCAGGTTTTGACCCAATCCGGTTAACGTCATTTGCAATAGTCCATGGTCATGATGCGTGCTTTTGCACCAGTGTGCCAGTTTTCCGAGCTCTTGAATAAGTGGTTAGCCCGAAATGGCAGATGGTCCGACAGGGCAGAGGTCCGACACCAGCACACGTGCCAGGTGCACCCCACGTAGCTACTCAAACGTCTCGTATTGCACGTGTTACGTGACAGTGCAGAAGCCATGCCGACGATTATTACGCCAGCTTTGAGCCTCTCGCGATCGTTAGTGGTCTCTTACAGTCAAATTGCAGGAAATCCTGCTGTTAATCCTTCAAGGTAAGCTATTTCGCTTGAATAAATAAATAAATAAAATAAATAAATTTCCCTTAAAATGTAATGTCACGTTTTAGTGCTTTCATGCAACCTTGCTCTTGTCCTAGTTGGACCAGATCGATACTTGGTATGACCGGGTGTGGCCTGATATGACCGTGCCGTGACCTCAGCTGTGTCCTGCGGCAGGTTCTGCTTCTCACCGTGATGGCTGGTGCCGCCGTAGCACAACCCTTGGGCTCCCTGTTCGTCGGACCCAGGGGCATCTCCACGCATCTCTTTGAGTGAGTATTTATCAATTATCCCAGGAAAATAGGAACGTCACTAAGACTGTGGTACCTGTGTGTGTTGGGGGAGCAGTACAACATTGATCGTGTTTTGAGAGAAACCCATTACCCATATGCAAGATTGCTTTGCAGATTTGCGCTCTTGCCGTATTGGTCTACTCTCAATTTATTATTGTTTACCAAATAACGTATTTTAGTAGCCAAGCATCTAAGCATGGGTTTCAGGTCCCTCTGCCCCTGGCTCTTACGTCTTAGCATGCCTGATTTTGAATTAATATCAGGTACTTTAACGTTTGTATGGTTCTTTCATACAACATTCATAAAAATCAGTACTACAGCTGTCATTGTGGACCATCTTCGGGACATTTAAACTTCTTGGAGCTTCTTCTTTTAACAATGTATTGTAACTTATTTTTAGTATCTTTATGTTACAACATGATTCTCCATATTTCAACACGAACTAAACCTGCGTTCGTCGGCAAAACACTTGCGAGTAAGGGATAATTGAGATAAGTAGGATCTAACAGAAAATTAACAAAAACTTTATTTTCCAGCACGACGCCAATGCACAACTTCATTGACTTCTATCAGGACCCATTCTCCATGGTTCAACACCAATCACTGCAGTTCCCGTTCATCAGCGAAATGTCGCGGGGTGTTCCTCTGCTTCAAACGCCGGCGGTCAAACACCATCTTCACGTGCAGGAAGTGCCCAAATACGTGTTCGTCGAGAAACCCCAATCAGGAAAAGCGCAGGGTGGAGGCAAAGCCGGTGGCAAAGCAAATGGCCAAGGAGCTGGCAATGG
>VOPJ01014855.1:0-14652 GCA_014673585.1 Semibalanus balanoides | reverse complement strand
AAACCTATTTAGTTTAAAGTATCGATTTAGTTCGGATCTATTTGCGACGGCAAAACAACACATGAATTATTAGATTAATATAAGGCCTTCCTTTCACTCGATTAACAGCGAAAATAATTCAAATGCATGCTTTGCACAAGACGAACCTCCGTTGGACGGGTTATAAATTGACGCGGATTTATTCGGACCCGCTCGTCCTTCGCCGTTTAAGGCGTCTTACTGGTACGAATACTAATCATATTGATAGTTACTAAATTACTTAAAAGGGAAACGTAGGACTGGTTCACGTCTAAAACAGCGGTCCTGCTCACTTCGCGCTGGAGTTTCACCAACGTCCCTCAGGGTTAGTCGATAACCAGTATGAAACAGTAAAGGGTTGAGCGAATATAAAATGCGCTTTACTTGATTGACCTGACCGTCATAACATTACAGGGCAAGAACGACAACAAATACGGAGCGCATGTTCAGCTGTTTGTGCCGGTCCAACAACCACGACAAAGCTTTTCAAGCAAACCCATGCCAAAGCAAGCTGAAAGTAACCGCAGGGCATATAACTATTAACTACCCCAATCTGCCACTGCGGTCAAACAGTCACACACTCACAAGCACAAACACAAACTCAAACACCAGTTAAATGTCACGCTAAACTGCCGCCACATGTAAGCTAGTGCCCGTGTGCGAGCGCCAATCACCTTCATGCATAGTCACGCCACTTCACGTCAATAACCTTCGTGCACCTTCATGCAATCACCTTCATGCGAGCGTCAATCACCTTCTTCCTACTATCACCACAGGAAACTTTCACCACCACATGCGTTTACATGCTGCTGCGACGATGCTGCTGCATTTGCTTGTCGCTGCGTCGCTTTGCCGCAGCTGCGGCCTTCGCCGAGTTCAGCCACCTGACGCGGATATGCATTCGGGTGCTTACGAGCTTTCGGACGACGCGGGCGTCCAGTGTCGGCTCCTTCGCCGCGAGGTCCGCTGCCAGCCGCCGAACGATGCCTGGCGAGCTGTCAACAGTGACACCCATGACCAGACATGTGCTCGGATCCCAGAAGCCTCAAATTTGGAATCAAGGTTCTGACAACGATAACAGCCAAGCACAGCACTAATATGCGTTGTAATTCTAGCGTCCGTATCCCCTCAATTGCCGGAGCCTGTCTTGTGTTGTTTGGGGCTAGATCAAAACGTTCGAAAATCGAGCCTGAGATCCACTTTGATCCCTGAACTCGGATCCATTGATCCCGAAGGATCTTGGACGCATTTTCGCCGGTTTCTTGATACTTCGATTGACGAAAAAACTTGCACGTGGAAAAAGTAAGCACGGAGCAATAGTTAACAATGTGCGGAAGTGTTATAGCTTATCACCCGTCGCCACAATACTCATTTAAAGGCCAAAACGTCTGGGGGAATGGAACATGTCTGCCCATGACCAGGCTGAACACAACCTCAAACGACTGGACGATGGCCATCTACTTTTCAGAGGGCACACTCAGCCCACCCCTACTCACCAGCCGCAGCCAGCTGTCCGGCACGGCACTAGGTGGAGCGTCGCTGGTTCGGCAGCCCAGGGTGGGGTTAATGGCCTGACATTTGTGGGCCACGTAACCGGCCACAAATGCCAGCGCCTCCATCTCCAGCCCCAGCTCGCTGTCATTGCTGTCTCCCGTCGGCGGCGACACGGAAGCAGCTGGCCGCTCCTGGTCGTTGGGCGATGGCTGGAACGAAGCTGCAGCCAAGAACGCGTCTTCCACGTCCGCCTCCTCCGTCATGACGTCCAGCTGCTACCGGTCTTCAACCTGCGATGAACAGATGTGGTAAGAAATATCACTAAATGTGAATTTGTCATCGACATATGACGAGGATCCTGGGTTAATGCAGAAAAACGGAATGAGCGTGTCGAAACCGATCCGCCAGCAGTCCCAGGTTATATGGAGAAATGTACATTAGTCCTGCAAGGCCAACTAGGACCCAACTAGTCATAACTGGCCTCCACAGCTCCAACAGGAGAGCTCAAGCCTCAAACGCCCAGAAGTTATCAAATTTTGAGTATTTCAGCACTTTAGGAATTAACACTTGCCTGAAAGTCAAGATCTTTGAAGGCGCTGTTCGTCAGGTTTTCAAGGCTGGCCTCGGTGGTGAGAAACTCGTCGTCTGTCTCGAGCTGGACCGCGCGGCCACGGCTGTTCGCGGCCACCAGCGGGGATGGTTGTTATAGGGCCTTGGATGGTGCCATCAGGAGGATGCGCAGCCGGAACCGCACCTCCACCGCGTCCGGGTGCTGGTTTTGGCCGCACATGCCCCTGAGCTGGGAGAAGAGGTTCTCCAGACAGTCCTGGTTTAGTTTGGATGTCATCAGGTACAGGTCAGGCATGGCCTCACTCAAGTCTGAGTGGAGACCGCGCAGCGACTCGATTGTCCTTAGGATGCTGCGCTGAAACGGCAGCAGCTTGTCACGGCCCCCGGGTTGGCTTGGCGAGACCTTCCGGGTGTTCTTGATTAGGTCTGAGGCTCTGTCGGTCTGAGGGGGCCCTCTGTCGGTTTGAGGGGGCCCTCTGTCGGTTTGAGGGGGCCCTCTGTCAATCTGATGGGGTCTTAAATAGGCCTCTGTTGGTTTAAGGGTGCCCTCTGTCGTCCTCAGGGGGCCCTCAATAGGTATGAGGGGGCCCTCGGTCGGCATGAGAGGGCCCTTGATCGGCCTGAGGTACCCTCTGTCGGTTTGAGGGTCTGTCTATCGGTCTGAGGGGGCCCTCTGTCGGCATGAAGGTCCCTATGTAGGTCTGAGGGCCCTATGTGGAAATGAGGGTCTCTCTGGTGGCCTGAGGGTTCCTCGGCCAGCTTGCGGGCCCCTGTGCCAGCCTCTGTCAGCCTGAGTGGCCCTCTGGTGGCCTAATGGGTCCCTCGGCCAGCATGAGTGGCCCTTTCGATTGACCCGACGGGGCCCTCTGTCGGCCTGAGCTGACCCTCAGTCGACCTGAGGGAGGTCTATGTAGGCCTGAGGGGCCTATGTCGGCATGAGGGGCTTTCTAGTAGCCCGAGGGGTCCTCGACCAGCTTTTCGGTTCGAATATTCGCACTCCACCGAGCCGCGTGCGGATACAGCGAGTCGGATTAGAGCTCCAGTGTCGTCATCGCTAATGCTAAGCCGCTCGGCAGCCGATCAATGAGGAATCCCGTGATGACATCCCCCTGTTTACAACATGACATCCCACTGTTTACGACATGTTTATGCATGACATTCCCCTGTTTACAGTCTATATGTTTATTTACATTTTATCAAGAAGGTTAATTTTGATTTTATCGTCTCAGATGCGCCCAATAACGAGAATACCAGAAAACCCCTCTTTGAAAGGAAAAAACCTCCTAATAGGTTAAACGTGGGAAACTCCAAATGGTCCTTTTTGGGTAATGCCACACAAAAAATGTGAAAATGGTCCCAACGGCCAAACCTTGGCCTTTCCGACCAATGAAAGAGTGAACTTTAGAAAAGCTAGTGGGCGCGAATTCATCTTCCGTTTTTGTTGGATTAATTCAAGCCAAATCACTGGCTTTGAAGAATACAACTTTTGACGTCACTAATTCAGATCCCCGACTAGACAGTATATTACATAAAACCTTGCACGTCCTCAGCTGTGCGCGCGCTGTGCCATCACTATCACAATAAACAAGTTGGAGCAAGAGGGGGAAGAGTAAGGATCTATCAAGAGGATCTATAACCGGAAAGAGAAGAAGACGCGGACAGAAGAAGCGGGATTTCAATTTGAACTACAAAACGAAATGGACAAAGAAGATTTGGATACCAATTTAGCCCCGTATTTGAAAAGGCTTGATACAGAGGGTGATGACATCACTGTTCCCCATGACATAACGTCTTTCGGAAGAGGCCCGTTTCTTAAGGTGAGATTGCGACTGTCATAACTTGAACTATGATTATAAGAGTTAGTTGTTTTTATCAAAACCATCATGGTCATCAGTTGGATCTAAAAAAACGCATATTTGTACGGTTCAACTTGTAATCTGCCAGCTATTGCATTAAAAAAAAGTCCAAATGCTTTGTATGGATGGCTTTCCAAGGTCAGGACCCGCGCTACGCAGGGCTATACACTCGGACACCCCCGCCCTAGTTATTAGTTAATCCCTATAATATACCCACCATTCGATCCAGAATCACAATTTAGTAAAAGTTTACAGATTTTGGTTTCCCTAGAAATTATTTACACTAATAACTAATTTTAATTTTTATAATTAATTCTCACCGCTTACCGTGCTCCTGTCCCGCAAACCCTTTGGTTTTACGCAAACAAGCTTGTAAAAACCAAGGGTTTAAGCAAGCATCAATGTTTTTGTTATTCCAAGCCTTCTTGCCCACATGTTTTTTTCAATCTTAGATTGCCCTTTTTTTTTACCACAATGAACGATATTCCCCCGCCTACAGCGTTGCCCATTTAAAATTATTTATCGATCCCGACTTTACGCCATAAAATAATTATTTAGGGTTTCGTCTTGATCGACCCTTTAATTGGCTAATATAATTATCTTTAGGGTTTTCGTCTTGAATCGGACTTTAATGGCTATAATTAAATCCTTACGGTTTAGTTCTTGATCGTACTTTAATGCTTTAATATATTATCTAGTTTTGTTCCCTCGCATCAGACTTAATGGCTTTAATAATATTAACTTAGGTTTCAACTCGATCGAACCCTTTATGGCTATATATAATCTTAGGTTTTCTCTCGATCGGAACCTTAATGGCTTAATATATCTAATTCTTTAGGTTTTCGTCTCGATCGACTTAATGGCTGAATAAATTATCTTTAGGTTTCGTCTCGATCGACCTTAATGGCTTTATATATATCTTTAGGTTTCCCGTCTTCGTCAGACTTTATGGCTATATATTATCTTTAGTTTTGTCCTCGATCGGACCTTTATGGGCTTATAATTATTAATCCTTAAGGTTTTCCGTCCCCTCGATTCCGGACCTTAATGGCTATATATTTATCTAGGTTTTTCCGTCTCGAATCGGAACTTTAATGGCTAATATTAATTAATTTTAGGTTAGGTTAATGGTTTATGTTATGTTATTGTTATGTATGTTTTTAATGTTTTATTGTTAAGGAAAGTGGCTTCTAGAGTTATTTATTTCTAAATTAATCGGTAAAACCTATTTAAAATCCCTAAGATTTTCCTTCCTGGATTGTTTCCGAGAAAAAAAGAAGATTTTGACATAAAAATGCTTCTAGAATGGTCCCATATCCTAGATTTGGTAAGCAAACTGGAAAAATAAGTTGTTTGACAGTTGACACAGAACCTTGAACTGCCAGAGGATGACGACCAAAATGGCGCTCGGCGTTGGTTTAAAATAACAACGGCCGGGTGGATAAACTCTCCCCCGGTTAGAAATTGTAAGGTAAGAGTACAGAATAGTGTCTAGAAACATGTGGAATGTCCAAATAATCAACTTAGTGATGAAATAGTAAAGTTTTGAAACATCTCAAAACGCTGGGGGGGGGTCCGAGTGTTTGACCCTACGCAGAGCTTGTTGTGCTGGTCCTGACCTCGCCTCCCGATTGCGCAATTCCTGTTGGCCGGCAGAATTTAGTGACACAAGTTTGACATGCCTCACATACCTGGACACTGTCCGCCCCGCTCGCTGTCGTCACCTGGCCTTGAATGCGACTGCTGCCACCGGCCGCAGGCCATCCCAGTCAGGAGCAAATAGTGAGCACCGAAGCGACTCGAACCCAGACTGCCACTACTGAGATAGGTCAGAAGACCAGCGCTCTCCCACTGAGCTAAAGGGGCGGACATTGGTATGACAGTCAGGTGAACTATGGTAGTTAGGACCCATTTTGGGAATATTCCATTTTTGGAACACTGTGCCTAAAAATGGGTACGTTTGAACCAGAAATGGGTATGGAAAACGATATTCATGACTATAAGTGATCCACACATTAATTGGTGTGTCAACGCATTGTGCCAATGACGTCATCAAATTCAGCATCCTTGACTCTACTTGATAGCCTGTGTCATGAGGAAGGACAAGGTGTCATCAAATTTTTATTTACATTCTACCATCAGACTGTACTCAAAAATGGTTACGGAAAATGATTCACAATTTAAAGTGATCCACACAGTTTTTCACAATGGTTAGTGTGTTGACAAATTGTGCCAATAACATCATCATATACAGCATCCTCGACTCTATTTGATAGCCTCTATCACGATAAAACGCAAGGTGTCATTACATTTGTATTTATGTTCTACAATCGGACTGTACCCTAAAATGGGTGCACTTTTTCAGAAGAAACGTACCCATTTCTTAGTACGGTCTGATCGTAGAATGTAAATACAAATTTAATGACACCTTGCGATTCCTCGTGATACAGGCTATCAAATAGAGTTAAGGTTGCTGTATTTGATGACATCATTGGCACAATGTGTCGACGCACCAATAATTGTGTGGATCACTTTTAGTCGTGAAGGTCATTTTCCGTACGAATTTTTGGGTACGGTCTGATCATAGGATGTAAATAAAATATTTAATGACAACTTGCCCTTCCTCGTGACACAGGCTATCATGCAGAGTCAAAGATGCTGAATTTGATGACGTCATTGGCACAATGCTTCAAGCACCAATCAATGTATGGATCACTTCTAGTCGTGAATGTTGTTTTCCGTACCCATTTTTGGATCGAGCGTACACATTTTTGGGTACAGTGTTCCAAAAACGGAATATTCCAAAAATGGATCCAAATTACCACAGTTCACCCGACTGATAAGGCTGTTTGGTATTAGCACGGATTATTGTATAACGGATGGGATTCACGGCGAATTTGGGGACTATTTGACAACCCTGGCGGCGGATGACCGAACTAAAAGGACAGAGGATGGTGGCGCATCCGCTGTAAAACACCGGAGTAAACGACTAATTTTTTCGTTTTTCTCTTCGTGATATTACGCAAAATAATCCTTTTGAGACGCTGAAAGTATGATGATGCCGTTTTCATGCACCCTGATAGTAGTGCGAAATAATGACCATTGAGAAGAGTCGAAAATCAAATATGCGTCTGCTTTTTTGTAAGGAGGTAAAATGCAGCTGAAGTGGTGAACTGCGGCTTGCAGGTTTTCGCTTGTGTACAGTAGTGAAGTTTTCTCAATTTGAAGAGTTAAGTTGAATATTATGCGAGACGATATATAGAGATTATCAGTGATGATGTGAGAGTAACACGATGCATGACTATCAATAGACCATGTCAAACCTGTGCACTATTTCGTGGTGTAGCCGGGATGGACTAGTACTTCTGCCGATGTCGTCTTACTTAGGATCAGATATTAAATTGGCCATTAGCCATTGAAGTTCGGATTTCAATTGTTCCTTGGCCCGTAAAGAATTTGAAATCATGGCGTCAAAAAACTGTCCCAAAAAACGGCCAGAAGCCAAAAAGAGCATCTGAAGGCCCATCGGAAGGTCAGTGACCTCGGTGCCTCGACAAGGTCAGTAGAGGTCACCTCTCAGCAAGAAGACACACTTGTCACCTGCCACTGGAAACACCTTTGCATTTGCTCACCTGAACGTCAAACACCGGAAAATGCACGTGTAACCAGGAATCGATACTACGGGCGCCAAGTTTCGCCTGACAATGTACTTGAGATAGGCTCATAAGGTCACGGGTCATGAAAGTCTACGAAGTTAAAAGTTTTCAGAGTAATAGCTGTCAAATTGTTTTCAAAAGTAGGGTACTGAAAGTTTCTCGCGTCGGTCAAAGAACTACGTTTGAGTTATTTGGGAAAAAACCGAGGGAAAGTCTGAAATCCACCCCCGCTACCCGGGCGAGGGTATGCGAGGCTCGAGCCGACTGTTGGTACATGGGAGTCCGCCGGATGTGGCGACTAGATTAAAAGTCTGTCTGCAATCGAGTGTGAGCGAGACGCTGCGACATAGGTGTTGATTCTATTTCCTGGCAAAACCAACGGAGCAAAATGGCCTAAAGGTGGAGTCTTTTTACGATCCCAAAGAGCTTAATAGGGCCGCTCAGCGCGATCTGCCTATGATCGATACATTTCCCGCCGATTATACAGCGGCGTAAGAGACGGACTAAGCATCGACCGGTGGTCGCGAACATCAAAGTGCCGACACGGAGTTTCCAATCCGTTATACAAAAATCCGTGGTATTAGTGTCAACTGCTATAACCCTCGCCTGTGTAGGGGGCCCTGCGTGACCGTGTAGGGGGCACGACCCCCCCCCTCCCATGGCGTTTGGCCCCTAATTGGGCTAGAGCTTCGTTTAAAAAACGAACGTGTTGCTTGTGACGAGAGGAAGCCATTGACATGATTTTTAGGTCCTGGGTCATTATGTGACCTTTGAGGTCATGTCAAAGCTAAAATGTCATCAAATTTTAAATGTGTAAAATTGAAAGCTTTTCGAGCTAAAATGGTAAAAGAACATCTGAGAATGCTAAATAGACGCCAAATTTGAAATAAATGAGCATCACAAAATGACCTAAAAACTGACAGATTAAAAAAGGTCATCACAGGTCATCTGAGGTCAGTGACATCGGTTGACCTTTGGCAGCGCATGACCCCAGTGGATCATATAATCATGTAAAATGGATCCCAGAATTGAAATCAGCCTCAAAAACTGCACTAGACACAAGGCGACACAAGGACAGAAGGCGAAAAAAGACATCTGAGGTCATCGGAGGTCAGTGACCTCCGTCTACCTCTGAAAAGGTCAATCGAGATCGCAATATCTGCAGAAGCCACAACTGTCACCCAGCAATACCTTGGGATATGCTCCTGAACAACAAACACTCGGGAACTGCACATGTTTCAAGGATTGTTACTACGGGACGCAACTTTCGCCAAACACGACCTTGAGAAACAGTTCAAAGTTCATGGGTCATATGGGTTAGAAGTTCAAAAATTTTCAGAGTATGTGTCAAATTGATGCAAAGTAGGGTACTGAAAGTTTCATTGCGATAGGTTGATTATTTACGTGAGTTATTTTGGAAAAACCGAGGGGTGGCAGGACAAACTTGGAAAAACACTTACTTTGGAATCCCCCCCCCCCTCTTACACTGGAGAGTGTTAACCCTTGACACGTTCTTACCTCATACTTTGCATGCTATCATAATGCAAGCAATACGGAAGCACCTAAGCTTCATGCGTCAATATCATGTGCATTATGATAGAATGAAAAGTTGATGGTAAGGATGTGTCTGAAAATGGACTTTTACCCTACAGAAATATGTAGGCTAAACAACCACATTATTAAGAGAAAGGTTATTATTCAGACATGTCCCAATGTCAGACTTTTCATGCTATTGGTAATCTAGTATATCAGTGTTTCCTACATAGCAAATAGCATGAAAACTGAAAAGTCAAATATAAGGACATGTTCGCCATTACATTTACAGTTGTCTACCCTGTATCAAGTGTTTATATGCCAATGCGTTTGATATATCTGGGGAGTTAATTTTGTGAATCAGATATTTTATTCTGACTTTAATTTGACTTTCAAGGTATGTTATAACTTATGTGACATCAGCATACTTTTATGTGACGTCTGTTGGTTCTTGGTTCTTAACAGTGCAAGGACAAGAAGGTATCAAGGCATCATGGCCTGTTGGAGCTGGCCTCTGATGGACAGATCTTCATTACCTCGGTAAGTTCTTTAAGCTTTTTAATGGCATTTGACCACATCTCATTGAATAGGAAACCTCCCTTTGGGGTGTGGTAAATATGGCAGATATGATAGGGGGACAGCTTACTAACAAATGTTAATAATACAGCATGATATTTTGGATCTTAAGATATTTGTAAGTAATGTTTTGTATGGTATTTGTTAAGCATTGGTATAACCAAAGAACAGCTTTAAGGATGTTAACTTTTATAATTTGTTTCAACATTGGACTTGAGAGGTAGCTGTCACCATACCACTGACCACATCCCAGGATACTGCAAATATTAAAAAAGATATGAATGTCTTGATTGGATGGGTTTCCAAGATCAGGACCGGACCCATGTGATAGAAATCTGTCTAGCGCCTATCTGCTCAATTGTAGCCTATCAGATCCAAAAGCTAGTACAAGGCTCTTTCTTGGAATTATTTTGTTTGTGGACACATTTTAAGAAATGCAATCTGTCTTTCACTCTGACATGAAATGAATATGCATACAAATAATAAACATGGGTACCACAAAATACATTACAAGGTGAGTATATCATTTGGATCATTTTATTATGATCAGATTCATTGCACAGCCAAACCGTCTAATAAAATGTAATCAAAATACTCTATATTCTTTGGAATTACTACTGTTGTTGTTCAAGCTGCTTGAAAAGACAACCTGCATTCACATTCAACATATTTATCCTGAATCAAGTGACCGACTCATTTTCAGATTCACTCCAGCCCAGTGTACGTGAGACCTGTTGGCGAGACGGAGGCCAAACCTCTCACAAAGGACCAACGGCAGATCCTCAACGTTGGCGACGAGTTCCGCCTCCTGCCGGATGCTCTCTGCTACCAGCTCTGCCGACCGGAAGCACCTGCTTCCGGTGAAAACAGGCCGGGAGTACCCGCTTCCAGTGAAACCAGGCAGGAAGTGCCCTCTCCACGTGGAAACGAACCGGAAGTACCTGCTTCCGGCGAAAGCAGACAGGAAGTGCCCGGCAATGATCAGCTGTTAGCTGATGAAGCTAATGATACACCGCCACCGGAGAAGTCAGCAGGTACGGGCAGTGGGACGGTGGCAGGGGCCACGTCTGCTGCCGAAGCGACGGGCAGTAGGGACGACTCGGCTGTCACTGCAGGGTCAGCCACGACAAAGGAAGGATCGACCTGTGTTGAAGAACCCACCAGTGCGAAAGGATCGTCGCATACCAGGGCGTCAGCTGCGGCGGTGGAGCCACAGACCAGTGTCGGAGGGTCGGAACAGTCGCCGGGCCCGAGCCGGGCGGTTCAGGTCGAGCCGTCGTCCTTGGCGGCTGTCAGCCCGGTGACGGTAGCCGCAGCTGGCCAAAGAGCACCGCCGGGGAAGCTGAGCGACGTCATGGGTCAGGTGTGTTGATCTGCGCATGGCGGGTTTACTGTCGTGGGTCATTCGTCCGTGTGCAATGTAAGAGAAAGCCATGCTTTGATTCAAACACCACAAGTGTATCACTAGAATGTAAAGCACATTCAATACTTGTTTGCTATGAGATGTTTGACATCATTTGAACAATTTGCATGCTGATTTTGTATAAATTCGATAATGATCCCCAGTGTCTTCTCGCCGTTATAACGCTATCCCTCCTCCACAGTCGACACCAGTCATAAACGGCACTAGCCGGAAACGGAAGCTTCCTGCCTTCCTTCTGGGCCTGGACTCAGTCGCTGGTGGTTCCGTCGACACCCCAAAGAAGCTCGGCACTGCGGCGACTGGTGGGGGCAGAGGTGGCGGCAGAGGTGGCGGTGGCGGTGCGGCTGGCAGGGGGCGGCAGAGAGCTGCTCCCGGCGCCAGCAGCTCACCGCGGGGGCGAGGTCGGGGTCGACAGCGACCCTCGGAGAGGGAGCAGCTCTCCCAGCATTCTGACGACGAACTGCCGCCGCCTCCACCGTCGTCGCTGCCGCCGCCAGCGACTACAACGACGTCGACGGCGGCAGCGACGGAATCGACGGCAGTGACGGTTTCGAAGGCCCCTGCGGTACCAAGTTCGCCTGCCAAACCGTCTTCCCCGCCACCTCCTGTCAGGAGTGAGGCTGGTACGGCTGGGCATTCGGCCACCACCGACACTAGCGCCGCCAGTTTTCTGCCGGCAAGCGCCAGTTCGCCGCGCGCTCCACAGAGGGCAGCACAGGGTACCGGTGGTCATGCTGTGTCGGACGACAGCGAGGAGGAGGAGGCAGCGGGGTCGGCCGCTGCAGCCAGCTCCAGTCAGAGGGAGAGCTGCGCTTACGGCGCAAACTGCTTCAGGTGCGGCATTTCATTCTCGTTATACTGATAGTCTCACTGTGTTACAGAGTAGTAAGATCTTTAGATTCTCTGGAAAGCAGCATTCAGGCCAGAGCGATGGACCGTTTTCAGTTCAGATGAATAATATACCTAATAACTACCTCATTTAGTCGTCCAGTGAGTAGATTGTATAGCTGATTCGGCTTATCCATGCCCTCTCATTTATTTGAACAACTGCAGCCCCGCTGCGCACGATCCTATGAAGATAACGAAACAATGCTTTAAGTTATTTGTTCGGGGTAGTTGTAAGAGATAACACATTTATTTATAAGGGCTTCATTCCTAATTCTAGTGTCTGTCATACAAGGACATTTGGGCGCAAATTGACCTTAGTTGTCGGCGCGCCCGAAAACCCCAATAAACAAACACAAGGGCATTCTATATATAATTTCCCGCCGTAAGGCTCTCAGTCTGCGCGGCCCGGCTACTGCATTTTGTTTTTGGACACATTTTAAGCAATGTTCTACACTGTGACACATCCTGCCCGATCCACCACCCCAGGTCGAACCCGGTGCATCGGCGGGAGTTCGCACACCCGGAGGACGCCGACTACGCAGCTCCCGCGGCTGCCCCTGCCGCCGGCCAGCTGCTGCCTGAGTGCGAGTTCGGCGTCAACTGCTACCGGCGCCACCCGCTGCATCGGCAGCAGTTTGCGCACACGTCGAGACCCAACCCGCGCCGAGAGGCCAAACGAAAGGGTGAGCCACAGGGGGTGAGAGAGGCGATGAAGTGGGGTAATTTTACCACTCGTTGAGTCGTGTTTGGAGCTATAATGTCGTTGCCGTGCTACGAGAGACGGTACGGATAGAATAGAGAGGTCGTCATTTGTTGAAATATTCCGAGGAGTGCTGTAGGTCCGGTGTTTTTTTGATAATGTGTTGTTTTCTTATGGACTCCGTGCGTTCTTTATGTGAATACGAGTTCAAAAACTTCCGTAATTGTGTAGCAAGTTTCCGATGATTTTCACCTCTTAGCACGCCATTGGCTGGGGAAAAAACTCCCTGACTTTCTTCTTAAAAGCTAAAAAACGAACCGAGCTCTCAACGCGAAACTTAGGGTACCTTCTGCACCAATTGTACAGGGTGTTTCATAAAAAATGGCACCCCTAAGTTCCTCGGTTCATATCTGCCACATTTTTGGCTGAAAGAAAAAAACAAGCATACCAGTATCGAAAGAGCTGACAATTTTCTTGTCAGGACCATTATAAACATACTCGTCGATAGCACTCATTTAGTGGCCTACACGACGTCAAAATAAATATTTTGTCGCCAACCAGGCATGAAACGAAAATAAGTCGCACGGGGAGTCGTATTACACTAAGTATTCTGCAAGTGCCAACACAAAACTTGGAGACTCAGGCTAGGTACATCATTCATGAATATTAATTAAAAATATAGAACACATCAAAATTCAACGTGGAGAAATTATGTCACGACACAAGTTCACATGGTCTGCGCTCAAAATGAGCTCCACTACTATGGACGCACGCTTGGAGACGCCTCGGGAAGGCACTGACTGACGGCACTCGCTAACAGCCTCTGGGAAAGCTGTGTCCAGCAGGTCCTGAGCCGGTCTTTCAGCTCTTCGACGTCGTGAACCCTTTCTCATTTAAAAACAATTCGCCCAACTCTCCCCAGACGAAAAAATAAGAGAATTCAAGTCCGGACTTTAAGTCGGCCAGCCTTCTGGCTCGATGTAGCCGGGACATGATTCTTCAAGAAATTCTCTGACGTTTCGAGCCGTGTGACATGGTGTAAGGGGCAACAATGTAAGGGGCAACAATGAGATGAATGGGCACACAATACTTCCGTGCCATAAATGGACAGTGATCTCTGATTCGAGATCTGTATTTACAGGTCGTTTGTATGGAAATCGTTAATCCTTTTAAATCCCGAAATCGTTTCACTAGAGTTTGTGACAAACCGTTTTCTTTTGACATCGTGTAGCCACATATGAAATATATATATCGATATATGTTATAGTGATCTTAAACGTAAATTGTTTGGCTCTTTCGAATGGTATATGTGGTGTTTCTTTCGGGTTAAAACTGTGGCAGATATGAGCCGAAGAACATAGGGGTGCCATTTTTTATGAAACACCCTGTACATCTCCTGTGCTCAAATTAAGAAATTTGTTCGCCTTTTTTTCTCTCGATATATAGCAAATTTAGTGACGTCACTAGCACTACACACGAGTTTGACGAAAAGAATCGTTTAAACTTTAAACTTAACGTTTCACCTTTGTTTTGGTTTTGATCTGAGATACCCATTATCTTTAAGCCGTCATTAAAAAGTATTAATTACTAAAAAAATCCCAAACTTAACCGATTTTAAACAATTTAATTATAATTTGCAATAGGGTGTCTATGCAAGTGCCGCCGCTGATTGGCTGACGGCCACTTCAAGATTGTTGTGCCTGGGAGAAAATCGACTTGTATTTCTCGATTTTTTTTAGTGGCCTCAATTTACGTTATTGATTCGCGAGGAAAGCGGTGACCTTATTAAACCGCGCGAAACTGGCTCATCCTAACTAAGTGCGGTGGCCACTTTGTTATTTAATATGGGAAAAACCCCATGTGGGGGATTGTTGCATATGGCAAAATCCCCAGGTTATTGGCAAAATCCCCGGCTCCCGGCAGGCCATGCTTATCCCG
>VOPJ01014854.1:0-40591 GCA_014673585.1 Semibalanus balanoides | reverse complement strand
CAAGCTTCCATAGAGCCTATGCTTAAGAAAACGGACTATTCTGCCAACACCGGGTCGTACTACCATTAGGTGCTATGGGGGGCTTGCGCTTGCGCTTTTGACAGAGCGATCAGGGCCCTAGTAAGGCATGCATTGCATGAAGCAGACGGAGCGAGTTATTACTTATTTCATTTGTGTCCGGTAACTGATAAACATTGTTGTTTGTTGCAATAGTACAACAATACCTACTTCCCTGCACTTTTCTGTGGCACTTAGTTATTTTAATTTCTGATTCTCTTCTGCGGAGGTAACTTCGAAGTCAAAGCACGTGATATGGTATTATGACATCATAATGATTATGATATCATAATACCATGTATCTAACAGTTTTTTTTTCTAGAAAATTGTAGATAAAGCATTGGTGACAAACTTATGGCTTCAGAATCACAACGGTGACACACAGCAAGGGTTTCCCGGCCCTGGTGCATCTCTCATCTTCTCTTCTCCTCCGACACTGTAGGACACACTCGTCAATTATTTGTAAATACTGTGTTGTTCTTGTTGACAAATTTAGAAGTCTGAAACCACACCATAACTTTTCGGACACACTGCACTATATGATATAGTGTCAACCATATAGTAATGTGAATACACCATTTTGTAGTAGTGTTGTAATATTCATGAATGTTTTATACCAAAAACCAATCCGGCTATTGATGTTTGATGCCATACCAATTTATATTTGGTAAAATCAGTTAAAATTAAAACTTTTACCAGGAGCAGTATTTTGGAGACCTAGCAAATCAGGGTATCACGCGCATCGTCGGGGTCAGCGCCAACTTTGGAGCTGGTAACCGTCCTTAACGTCTCCAAAACCACGCTAAGTAGCGACAAATATAAAACGGCGCTTGTTCGCTCGCAACAAGGTCTATCGAAAATAATTAATATTGTTCTACTTGAAGACAAAATTGAGGTCATTAGAGGTTACCAACGGTATAATTTCGGCACATCAGTCCATTCCGTCAGTATGAAAAATTGCAAAGCGGGAAAGGCGCAATCGGAGAGAAAATAAAATTGTATGTCTTCAATATACGAGAGATTAGACCTCAGCCAAATGGTTGGGTCAGAAAAGGCATTTGAAATTGAAACACGCAATGATTCTATCTTGCCTGCTGCTATAGTAATGCATGAGTGAAGGCAGAGTTAAGAGTCGTTTGACATTTGTGAGTTATGTTTCGCAGTTTATATGCAATTGCTGTTCTCGATTGCTCATCAGTGCCATATGTAAAACCGAACATGGACACGTATGTGTATTGATTCCATAATACATTCATCGATGACAATATTGGAGCTGTATGATTGCTGGGTGAAGGCGTGTACGCTGACGTAAAACAGACGAAGTTATGCTGTTGTACCTCACGGATAAACAACTATGCGTAGGTAGTAGGTACTAGGTACATCACTACATATCATCACAAACATATCACTAACTATCAATAATCTAGCGTGGCAAATGTAATCAATAACTGGCCTTGACGGGACTTCTGGGATCTTTAGAGTACTATTATAGACATGGCCGTAGTCGACCTGCTCCCACTTTCAAATATCGGATCACTGCACAGTGCACAGTGCACATCTGTATTTTACACAGAGAACATGCGTCCCGCAACACGGCTCAATCCTCACCCACCACCCTCGTCACGTGACCTGTCTCGCCGGAGGACAACACACACCGTCTCGGCCAATCAACGCCGCCCGGTCAAGGACGGCAGGCACACAGTCGAGGGGGGGGGGGCGGTGACCGGCCGACAGCGCAACCCCGCCGGCCGACAACAGAGGCGGCACGGCGCCTTACGTTATTATACATAACATAAATATAGGTAAGGGTCGATTGCATACATACCATGAAATAATGCCTGAAATATTATATTAGCCCTTAAACACTTTTGCAATCTATGAAAGGGTACCTACGTCGCAATTATGTTGCACTTAAAGTCAAAGGCAATCAAGGTAAGAAGTGCCAAAAAAGCGTATCAAACGTTTTCCTAAGTGATTCCTTTGAATGAGATAAATATAACTACTCATATGACTTTCGGTAAGCACAACATTTCACTATTGCTTTGTACACAGCTCGATGTCGTTCCTTACAATCAGATTTATCACCACACTTTTACGCATATTATCCCTAGAAGCAATTACTATAGCCCTCTCCCCCGGTATCAGGGGGAGGGCAAAACTAGATTCAATAGATTTCACTGCATGTAGCACCGACAAACAGCACCGAAAGACAAAGTTGACATTGAACTAAACGGGTGCGGCTTAACCAAAGGTTTTTAAGAATACTTTCTACGCTATATAGCTTCCGTCAGACAAAAACAAACATCTCCCCAGGGAAATGGAGGATTTATTCGAATAGAGCACTAAAAGGACTGCTACTAGCCGTTTTCACAAGGATTTATTCACCGGGAACATCGTCATCGGTTGAGGTGATAAACTGGACAGAACATCTACCCTAGACTGTACCTACACCCCACAGCGGCATTGTTACATACATTGTGGCTGCACCACGTCAGACACAGAGCTTTGACATGCCCAGTGATCGAAGGTCCTAGAACATAAAAATTGTGGAATATGCATACCGCCTGGCCTACTTAAGTTTACTGCTTACTTGTTATCCAATTCGTCTTACTTATTAAACATGTATGGAATGAAAATGCATTACTAATGTTGCATAGCATAAATATAGCGAGAGAGTTGTTAATAACAACTGAATTTGTACTTCAGTTTTTTTAGGTTAAGATGAAGAAACAGTCTCATCATGCAATGCCGCTGTTCTGCAGGATAACCTGGTAATCATGTATACCGTACGATGCAATTAAAACGATGTAATTCATAACGCGAATGAGAAGTACATCCACAGGAATAATATATTGAATACAATAGCGGATCCGGGGGGAGGGGCAAAGGGACCATGCTCCATCAACCAAAACCGCCTGAAATTGGCGCAAAATTGACACATCTGTGATGTGCAGATATATAGGAAAATATAAGCAACTTTTTCCAAGGAAAGTTTGTTTCAAATCAGCTGTCAATGCCTAAGCAAGCGAAATCCGATGAGTATTCATTATTGTGTGAGACTTGGGGATGTCCTAAAAAAAACGAGAAAAAAAAACGTAGTACCCGCCCCCAAACTAACGTTCTGGATCCGCCAGTGTTTGGATATTGACAATCAACATCAAGAATGGAGCGACTATCTGGCTAGGTATTCGTTAGCCATCATGTATGTTATCGCATAATTGTAAATGTAGTGAAAGTACGTACAAAGAAATGTGGTGACGTAGAGTAAAGGTACCTATCGCCGAACATTTACAGCAAGGGCAGCTCTAACAATGATACGACATAATTGGCTACTTCTACTTGATTGACAACAGCGACAGTGCAAATATCGAATATCTATTTCCCAGCTAGTCAATAGCATAGCATACTCTGAGAGAACTATTTGGTTGCCATTGATACTTGATTACCAAGAGCGACATTGCAGTTAGATATAAATTGCTCAGGCTGTTTAAATAGCTGTCACGTGCTCAGAGTGTTAGCAACAGAGCTGCAGCGATGTGTTAAGCATGCGTATCTGCGTTTGTCCGGCCCTGCTGAATCACACCAGGGCCGGGCTCTCCTGTCTCCAGCCTACGCTATGAACAGCTCCTCCTGCTTGGTTTCTTCAGTCGGCAGTGCGCGATACTTGCTTTCCGCCTACACGACGAACATATCCTCATCCTTGGCGTCTTGGGTCGGTAGCGGGCCGTGCCTCACTCTGATCCGCTGGAACATGGTGCCGCACACGTCGCAGAAGGGACCCATGGTGGCCTGCAGGCACACTCTGTTGATGGCACGGATGAAGTTGCAGTTGATCTTGCACTGGCGCAGACACGGCGTGTTGCACCAGATATGCTGAAACAGAACAGAGACGCCGAGTTATGCACTATGCAGTGGTCTCTGGGTCGCTCTGGGTCAGTGGTCTCTCTGGGCCAGGCGACGAGACGGACAGTGCGGGTTGGCTGACGGTCGGTCACGAACCCTCCACTTTCAGAACTGGTGGAGGAGGGCTGAGATGTGGTTTGAGAGTGCTGTTTGGCCAGTACGTGGCCTGCTTTGTAGGCGGTCTCTCGCTCTCTCTCTCGCTCTCGCTCTCGCTCTCTCTCGCTCTCATTTGAGCACTTCGGCGGGATGAACGAAGAATCCAGCATAGCTTCCACCACCGCGCAGCCTGTAATTCCTCCGTGTCTGTCCTCTCCTCCACCCTGCCCCTGCCCTCTATCTCTCTGTGTGTTTTGCTCTCGCTGGCTGCACCTCACATCACCCCGGCAGTGCCGGCGGCTCTGCTGTCCGCCGAGACGAGCCGTGCCGTGCCGCGCAGTCCGTCCGAGGCGGAAAAGGTGCGTCGCTGGATCACTAACTGCGTACGACCAGTTCGCCCGGACGAGAGATAGGGCATCCCGTCAGCGACAACCTCGTAAATTGGTATAAATCATTCGGCGGACCGGTGGCCAGCGGGATTTCCGAGGGTGCGGCCGACAGCTAATTTCAGTAGCATGTGTAGACCGCGTATGAAAGAGGTGAGGCTAAACTGGGCTCCCGTGTAGTCGATGATCATGTCAATATGCAAATGTTGTATTGCTCGTCTTTAATGCCTGTTATTATACATTCCGTGATTCATTGGAAGGAAGAGCACCATTGCTAATGTCAGAGGAAACAAGGTGTGCCAGCTGAACTCGTTAACAGCCTGTTAGCACGCCAAATTGTCGACATTATGTAACCTTTACATAACTAGTTATTTATGACATATCATGTTACACTTCAGGAAGTGTTTTATGGAAGTGTTGTGTTATATGGAGTTTTAAGCATTCAGCTTTTATGGTAAAACATGTGCTAGATCGCCGTTGAACATTAAGCGTTGTCATCAGTGTAAGACTGAACGAGAACAACTTCAAAGCGTTTTCATATAAGTACGCCTTGGAATCACTGGTGCTTGGGCTGATAAAGGTTAATGACTAATGGTCCTAATAACTGTGGGTCAATGAAGTTATAAGTGATGGCAGGCAGTCTGGCAGTCACGTAAGTAAGTCAGTGCTATTATAGCTCCGTGACTACAACCAGTTTGCAATGCCAACAAACATGAAAAAGAGTCCAATTCAGGTAACCAGAGACGTC
This sequence comes from Semibalanus balanoides, assembly GCA_014673585.1. Classification (NCBI taxonomy): domain Eukaryota; kingdom Metazoa; phylum Arthropoda; class Thecostraca; order Balanomorpha; family Balanidae; genus Semibalanus; species Semibalanus balanoides. The sequence goes on along the minus strand of VOPJ01014854.1, from coordinate 35,401 downwards.
TTTAATCTCTCGCCTCGAACATACCCACAACACGACTCACTGACAGGTGTTATTGGGTGGCACGTTCTTCTATAGCCTTGGGTGGCACTGCTAACCACCTAGTCATGATCTCAGCAGGGGCGGTTCTCCCATGTAGGCAAGGTAGGCAATGCCTACCCATTTCGGCAGCCTTCTTCCGATACCGATATTTTGTTTTTCTTATGAATTTATAGGTTTTTTTTTGGCAATGGGAATGGGCATTTCTTGGAGCAAATTTTATAAATTTTATCATTTTATCCCCTCAAAACCATGAATTAAACGCAAATGTAAGAAAACCCTTGCCTAAGCTTGCCTACCTCAGAGGCGTAGCCAAGGGGGGTCCTTAGGGACCCCCCTTGGGCCATTTGGGCCCCTTGAATTGGACAAAACTTCTTTGTTTGAGAACAGCCCGAGGTCCACTCAGACCCTGCAAACGCCATCTTATACCAACCGAGCGCTTCCTCAGATCAGACTGGGGGCACTTTCATGCCTGGAAAAGCCCCTCTAGACAGGCCCAGGGCATCCTCAAGCCCCTCAAGCCGTCCGAGGGCCCCCTCAAGTTGGCCAAGGGCCCCCTCGAGCTGACCAAGGGCCCTCTCAAGCCAGACCTCGATTCTGGCCGCCATTCCAGAATGGCGGCCAGAATCGAGGTCGGCGAAGCGATATCTTCGGAACCAACAGTCAGATGGGGACGATTCAAACGCTTTTTGGTAGCCAATGTCAATGTTCATCCCCAAACAGAACTTCAGACATATTGCTGTTGACCTGTGACGTCACAGAGGTCAAATCCCAGAAATGATGACATTTGGCTCGATTTGATTTTCGTGACATCGTTTGACCTTTAATAAATTTTGGTAACCTAAGGTCACCAAAATTTCAGAAAATGTAGATCATCACAGCACCTAGGTACACACCCTGTAACTTTGAACGTTCTAGCTGTCATACTTTCTGAGATCAGGGGGGGCATTCAAGTGCCCCCCCCCCTTCAGGGCGTGTTAGTGGCAGCCTCTGTTGTAGACTGGCAATTGATTCGACACCGATTAAATCGTTTCGATTGGAATCGTTCGTTCAAAATTCCTTGCTAAAAAAGATTCACCACCGGAGCTTTTAATTCATGAATCATGATTGGATGTAAACCTGCATTAAATCAAGGCTGATTAAATCAAAGTTTTTAACGAATCAAGTCCACTGGAGAAAAACAAAAACATCGATTAAGATATTTGTTTTGAATCTTTGAATCGGACGATTAATTCTCAAAATGTTATCCATGAATCGAACGGTGATTGATTCGTTCATATTCCAAATGATATATGATTGAATAATTCCCGAAACAAGTTAGTTAAAAACCAGTCTGCTCTGTTGAATGAGAACATTGATTCATGCTATCATGCACGTAAACAGGATGCTTCCTAGGCCCAATGATGATGACAGCACCATCGAGGTATGATTTTAAGTGATGATCTTCTTGCTACCTGTATTATGAAGTATTATCGATGCGTCTACACAAACAATAAAAAACATAATTTATGCATGTCCTCTACAGTATGGGAAAGGACACCGGCGCTTCAACAACGACAACTTCAACAAGATTAAATGGCTCGCCGCTCCGGGTGAAGGCCCTCCTCGACTCCTCTGCTGGCCGTGTCTGCTCTTTGAGCCTGATGAGCCAGCTACACCTGACTAAGACGGGAGTCCACCCGACAATCAAGACACTACAAGCGTGATCGGGCCGACCGCCACCGTAAGACCAACTGCCACCTGACCGCCACACTGAGCCTGCACAACTTCGGCGCCATGGAAGTGGCCAACGATCGCGCGAACTCAGCGAGCAAGACTCATCACAACCAAGAAGTGGCAAAGAACCGAGAGATCATGCGACGCCTCATAGATGTCTCCGTCTTCTTGGCGAAGCAAGGCCTCCCGTTCCGCGGTCACTACGAGATGGCGGAAAGCGTTAATCGGGTAACTACGTGGAAGCTCTGAACCTGGTCGCTGGCCACGACCGAGTGCTCAGTGAGGACATGGAGAGCAGCACCAGCTTCAAGGGCGTGTCTAAAGACACCCAGAACGACCTGATCCGCCACGTCCATGACGTGGTCACAGACGTCATACAGGCAGAGATAAGGGATGCCAATTTTCTGGCCATCGGAGCTGATGGAACCACGGATGTCTCAACGGAGGAGCAGCTTGTGACCACGGTACGCTATGTGGACAGCAATGGTGAGATCCAGGAAAGATTCATGGGCCTCCAGGCCATGGCTGACAGGCATGACGCGGTCTCTGTGGCGGAGGGAGAAGGTGCTGACTGTGTGTCGTCAGGTTGGCTCGTGCGAGACCAAGCTGGTCAGCCAGTCTTATGGCGGGGCCTCTGTTATGAGCGGCAGAGAAAACGGCGTGCGTGCGATTGTACAAAGCCATTATCCACATGCCGTGTTCCTGCATTGCTACGCCCACAGGCTCAACCTCGTGCTGATGGATGGTGCTGATGTCAAGGAGGTGAAGCGCTTCTTCTGCGCCGTCCGAGGCTTCCACGCCTTCTTCAGCCTCCTTTAGAAGCGCACAGCGCTTCTAAAGGAGTGCGGCACCGCCAACCCCATGGTGGCTGGCTCCGACACCCGGTGGCAGTATTTAGAGAGAGCGGTGCACGTGATCCGGAAGAACCTGACAGCACTGAGGCAGGCTCTTACCATCATCGGCCAGAGTGATGATTGGGTGTCGGACGCACAGGCGGTCGCCAGCGCCAGGGGGCTGCTGACGCATCTGCAGTCCCAGCAGTTCCTCTCTTGTTGTGCTGCTTCGACACATCTTCGCCCTCACCGGGAAACTGTATGACAAGCTGCAGAGCAAGAAGCTGGACGTGGCCATCGCCGTTGCAAGCGTCAACGAGTGTCAGGAGCAGCTGAAGCGGTTGCGGACGGACGCAGCCTGCGAGGCGAAGGTGGAGCAGGCAGCCGAGCTCGCTGGAGAGGACCCCAGTTCCGCACCACGCAAGAGGAGGCGCAGGGAGTGGAACGACTGCCTGGCATACGGCCCAGAAGCAGCCGCTGGAGCAGCAGGTGAGATTCATTATGTATGCTGTTATTTGTAAATAAATTGCTAGGCTCATGCTATGAGCATAACATTTCCTACTTTATATCTCTAACATTGCCTCAATTTTGCAGGAGCCGACGAGACACTGCGGCGTGTGCACCACGAGGCACTGGACCAGTGCATCCAGGCACTGGGTGAGCGGTTCAAGGACCACTCTGTGCTCCAGATCTGCGAGCTGCTAGCTCCGGAGCGGTTCAGGGGCTTCAATCAGTGCCTGCCGTCAGCGCAGCTAGAAGCCCTGCAACGGCACTACGGAGCCCTCTTCAACGCTGCCATGCTCCGCGCTGAGCTGAGGGCGCTGTGGTGCTGTTGACATGCAGCTGGAGCTGAGGGCGCTGAGCTGAGGGCGCTGTGGAGCTCTGCTGACATGCAGCTGGAGCCGCAACAGCTGCTGCGGCACATGGACAAGCAAGGCCTGAAAGAAGCTTTCCCGGAGACCTACCGCCTCTGTCTACTAATCCTGACCATCAAGCCCACCACAGTCTCGGAAGAGAGGAGCTTTTCCGTGTTGAAGCGAGTCAAGACCTACCTCCGCTCGACCATCGGCCAGGACCGCCTCAGCCACCTCAGTAAGCTGCAGATCGAGGCACCTCTGCTCGTGCGACTGCAGAAGGATGGCATCCTCTACGACCGTGTCATCGAGAGGTTCGGTCGTCAGAAGGAGCGCAACATCAAGCTCTTCTTCCGGTAGGAGCTCTCTCGGCGACATGCGTCGACGGTCTGTGGAAACTTCCAGTCCCCACCGGTAACAGTTGGTAGCACTCGGGCGTTTGGGCGCTCAAAAACTACTAGACCATAGGTCCCATGTTTTACAGCGACGAATTTCAGACGAGTCTGGCTTCGTAACCTATCGAACACATTTAATTCTGACTTCTGTTACATGTAGCATGAGCCTGCCTGCAACGTTTCTATTACATTTTTGATATCTGCACAAAGGTGAAATCGGCTTGGGATTAAAAATACGGAGCGCCCAAGTGCGACTGTGGCGTAGCATGCGAATTGGCGACTGCAGCGCATCTATAATGCTATAAAAGGGCTAAGTTTGTTTTGATTGCCGCTGCATAGTCTAGCAAGAGATACTGAAATCTATCCTATTTCGACTATGCTTCAGTAGATTTGCTGGAAGTGAATTCAATAAATTGAGATTTAATCTATGGAAATGCAAGTTAATGATACAATACAATACTGTTAATTTATTATAGACAAAATATATTTTTCAAAACAAATGTATGTTATCTAATTAATTTGGTCGCTACATTCCTTACCGTTATACCCGGTGTCTAGTTACCCTGGAAACTTCCGGTGAGTCGAGAGTTTAATTATAATACTCGTTGTGGAGCTTTACTTCTCGCAGTTTTGTGACGCCTACGAGCTGTGATACCGCTTTCAGCTGAGTTCCATGACGTTCTTTGTGTTGCTCATAATACGAACTAGCGCCAAAAACGAAGCAAGGTCTTGCATCAAGTACCGGATATATTGTTTTGTATATGCGTCCCGTCCTAGTCTGGTCCTGAGCTGGACGGTGCTCTCTCGCTCTTCGCCTTTCCACGTGTGGTACTGGTGTAGGTATGGCATTACTATTGGGCTGGAGGGTACGTTTTTAGGACATTAATATCATCATATATATATAAATAGTAGATATATTTAAATATAAATATATATATATAATATATATAATATATAGTATCTGAAATGTTTTGAATAGATGACTCTCGAGGTTGGCCCGCGATAAGCAGTTTTGGTTGCGCAGGCTATGACCCCAATTAACCTCGACACGCAATTCTGGCCGTCGGCAGAATTTGGAAGTGAAAGTTTTTACGTGCCCTGACATACCTGGACACGTCCGCCCGCCCTCTGATTCAGCTGACATTGAGTGCGACCGTTGTCACCGGCCGCAGCCGTACCGTTCAGGCAAATAGCGAGCGCCGAAGCGAACTGCGAAATCTGACTGCCATTACCGGGGACGTCAGAATCAGTGTCCCCACTGAGCTACAGGTTGGTCTAATGCCTGTATGCCCTACTATATCTCAAGAGCCCAGCGCCGCCATGTATCTCAGTGCAGCGGTGTCACACATGAGTCCGGTCCGCTCGGAGCCCGCTGGCGTGACACCGACTCCGAGCCTAACCGCCCCCCCCCCCCCACCCACTGTTCGATCAGCGACTACAGACAGCACTGTGGAGGAATGTGGATGGTGCCGGTACCGGTGAGCCTGCCGCGCGTAAGCACCAGTGCTTTAAAGGTTTCTCCAATCGACATGTCAAAGCTTGGCTCTATTATCATTGGCATGGAACCATCGGGCTCAATTGGTAGTGACGGCCTCAGCACCTCGATTTTTTTGTTTTTCGTCGGACGCGTTCTTCCTTAAATTATTAACAGTTCTGGTTTCCGGCATCGTTCCAACTGTTTGGAAACACGCGCTGGTTGCCCGGTTCCACAAAGGAGCATCCTTCATTAGACCTGAAGATACCCGGCCCATAACACAGCTCCCAGCCGTCTTCAAAATTACAGAAAAGGCAGTACAACTGCAGTTAAATCATTATCATAAGTCAAACCATCTACTGACTGAATGACAGCACGGGTATATACAAATAATTATACAGAAACTGCCCTAAGCGATAATTATAACCGATAGAGTCCTCCGAGCAATGGATCTCGGTGAAATTTGCATCTTAGTTGTATTGGATCTGTCTAAATGGTTTGATATAGTCCCCCACGACAAATTGTTGGAAAATATGGAGCTTTACGGTTTAGACTAGAGGTGGCAAAAGTTGATATTTTTGGGACCCAGACCCGACCCGGTCCTAAAAGCTGAAAAATGGACCCAGTTATACCCAATGCAAGGCAAGTTTGGACCCAGCAAAATGTTGTCTAACAACTAATATTGACAAATATGCACTCTACAGTTAGCGCAAGTAAAATTACTCTTGTACTTGCAAATATATACAGTTCAGATTGGCAAACAGCACAAAGAAACTGCGTACAGTGTTCCTATCTTTCGTAAAACCAGCATGAAACATAAGTTGGACCCAGTCTGTACCCGGTATTATTTGGCGGGACCCAGTCTGGGACCAACTGGGTCCAGACTGGGTCTAGAGACTGGTTCCTCGGGTCCACGTTTTGCCACCTCTGGTTTAGACACAACATGGTTGTCATCGTACTTTTATGGCCATGCTCCACAGGTCCAAGTGAGGACAGCTCATGGATCGTAGATTAAATCTGTCAATAAAAGCAACTGCCCCATGTCAATTTTTCCGGGCGGAAATTTGTCTTGCATTCTCTAATCTCTATATTTTCTTTTCAAACGATTTGGCACTGAAGAAAATGTCACAATTGTTCAGTATGCAGATTGCTGATGATTGTCAGATTCTGTTAACCGGAAACAGCGTGACTTGCCGTCGCTGACAAGCCAAATGGAACTAGCTTTGAACTCGCTATTTCAATGGTTCAGTCACAACAAGATAAAACTGAACACAAGTAAAACACTGATGATGGTGGGATTACACAGAAAACATTTTTGACCACCTCACACCTCTTGACCATGGTCCTACTACCCATTGACAACGTTAAATTGATAAATCATTAGTTATTTACCACGTACTACACATTTGGACCACATATTGACAATCTAAATTGCACATTTGACTATGTTTTTACTACATTACGGCGTTACTACAGTATTACCACCCATTGAATCACGCTGTCTTTACTTCAAATGTTGTTGAAGGTAATTTCCTTGTGGTCACAGAGCGTTCCATAATCGGGCGATTACTACCTTTACCAGTGTAATTACAGTTCAGTTCCCTTCATCGCTATCAACGGCCGCCATATTGTTTCTTGTTGTTGCGCCAAGTTGAGGACGGCGGTTGCTTCTGTGATGTTCGTGGTGGCTATTTTCGGTAAGTTTTGTCTAAAATACACTGAGTTATGTTACGTTTATGTTGATATTAGATAAGCTTCCATAGAAAAAAACACTAGACTTGAAACTAAGGCCTTCATTGAACTGAAACTGACGGATCGAAAGGTATGCAACACCACCGCTGCGCTCCACAAATTTAAATCAAATATTGATAATATATTTTATGTTCCTTTTATGTAGGTACCTGTACTTGATTTTAAAATAACATTAACATCTTGTTAATGCAACGTTAAATATATATTTGTCGATTGACACTTGTGATTTGAAGCAGCCACAGTTTGAAATCAGTTGGCGACGTATACCGCTGTTGAGGCGCGGGGAGCAGCCGCCTGCCGCGCCGCTCTTCGCTTTTCAGCCCAGAGCAGCAAGTTTTGTATGTTTGTTCATATAAGTTCGCAAAGTTGTCTGGAGGTGGATCAGATGAGGTAAAAATATCGTACGCTGGTGGTAAAAAGGTGGTACAGATATAGTAAAGATGTTCTTTACATGTGGTTCAAAGGTAATCTAGACGTGGTTAGGGGCGAATAAAGGTAGTCCAGATATAGTCAAAAAGTAGTCGGAACGAGATAAAAATGTAGTACACAGTGGTAAAGAGGTAGTACNCAAGAGAGACTGTATAGCAGGCAATTGAGCTGCAAGAACTTGCACCAAGGTGCGATGGTGTTTCACAAGGTCCGATTAAAATTGCAACAGGATCTACAGCCACAAGATGTTCGACAACTTCGACAACGTTTGAGCTATTGCAGGGAGCCTGGCTGTACGCTTCCTCACTTTTGAAGGCTGGGCTGCGAGCCGATGCTGCACATGAATGAACTGGACTTCAAACAGCTGGCTGCGGTACATGGTTGTGGACCGCGATACGGCGGCTCTGCTGGTATTTGACGCAAGAGGTGGTGGCAGCATGTTCAGTGTTTCAGCTGAACGCTAACCAGAAAAGCCGGCTGGCAGCCTGCTTGCACTCCTCAGTGCCCGTCCAGAAATGTTTCAGCTCGGAATCCCGTTACCTTCCTTGGCGGGGAGGAACACACTGAGCTGATGAGGCCTGATCAGGCCCAACAGCTGGGTCCTCTTCCAAGATCATAACATCGAGTCTAACTGGCTGCGAATAGTCCCGATAAGTGGTTAGAGGACGTAGGACCTAAACCATCATGAAGCTATGCGGAGGTTGTAACGACCGTGAAGGTCACCAACGACATAGCAGAGCGAGTAGTCAAGCTCATCACCGACTACCCGGAGGTCCTGACCGTGACCAAGGACGAGAAGATGGGGCAGTTCCTGCTGCAGGGTGTTGAGCTGCACATTCATAAGCTCCTCAACTTCAACAAGAGAACATTCACCTCCGGATTATAGGCCACCTGGCAAAATCCTCGGTGCACTTGTAAGTGGCACAGCACAGTGTCATGTGTCCTTGGTCATGTGTCCTATCGGTGTGGGATATTGGATTGTGGTATACTTACTCATGGTATACTTACTCTATGATGGTATATTAGTCCTTTGCTATTTGTCACGATCTTAATCTATTCGTGGGTTTGATGTAAATACACTTCCCAATGAGGTTGTCGATGATTTTCCAAGCAGAAAGTAACAAATTCATCGCATTACACTTGAAATTGCAACCGGTAAATAAGTAGCCAAAATGACGAAAAATCGCTTATTTTGCTAAAATCGGTCAAACTTCAATCCATTTTTCGGCAAAGAGAAAGAATTATTTCAAAAAATCGATTGCCGCACCATTTTGGAAAGCTCTTGCAAGGAGCAATGGGAAAAACACGGTTCCCGTTGTATTGGAGAAATTCGTTACATTTCGGTCCACCCTTTAGCTGCTGAACCCGGAGGCCAGCACAGTGAACGAGCTCATCTAATGGAAGGAGCAGGTTTACGAACTCCCACTCACCTGTCCACCAACCAGTAGCGATTGGGGAGTTCACAAACAACAAGCCAACGGAGTTGCCAAAGTGGCTCAGCCACACCCCAGGTGCAGAGAGGATAATCAAGATAGGGACTGAAGCGTCGTTCAAATCCTTCACTCAAGGGAAGAGAGATGGCGCAAATTGCCAGCAGCAAATAAGCAGACGACGTGCCTATGGACTAGAATCTAAGCAATATCTGGCTAGCATGGTGAACTTCAAGTGCGTTGAGTTGTAAAGCGTCGCCTGATCGGTACGGAACGCCAGTCCCTATTCTGCCGGCGCAGGGCGGCAAACATAGTTGCATTGGCCGGGACAGAGATAACGGCGCAGAACGGCATGAGTGTCATTAGTGAGCAAACTTGTTTGTGTGCAATGTGATCTGGTATGTGATATGATTGTGATTACTGGTGGATCCAGAGAGGGGCTGCAGAGGGGCGCGGCCCTTCGATTAAAACTATTCATATCCGACTTCAAATCTGCCAAACTTCGAAGCACAGCAAATCTTCAAAAGGCCCCCCCCCCAAAAAAATGTTCTTCAAAAGAAAGTAGTCTCCTGACCAAAGGTAAGTCTGGCAAGACATTTATTCATGAACGAACATGACTTAAAGGGCAGGTGTGCCTACTCTTTTGAAATGTCCAAATATATTTATTATTACGGTAAGAAGCTATTCTTTTATTTATTGTTTACGATAAAATTCACTCATGGAGCCCTTACTTTTGTCTTTTTTTGTTGAATTTTTACTTATTATTTCTGTCTTTCAATTTGTTTTGTTTTCAAAACTCAATAAACGATCGTCACTATAAACAGGGCAGTAGCGAAGATGTTACCTATAATGGCGCACTGGCCAGAGCTAACAATATATGCTAGCGTTGTATTTAAGAGGCAATGCTTCTAGGCCGAAAGCTCTCTGGCGACTATTGATAATTAATTATACTGCCAGTATGTGATTGGCGACTTTGAATAATCAGCAACTAAAGTGATATCTGGGGAAATGAAGTACATGCTAAATTCAGAAAAAATATGTTCTACAGGACCAGTCCAACAACTCCACATGACCAAGTGAGAGGGCACACCCCTTTAATGCTTTCACCTATTGACCAGACCTGAGCACGTCATTCTATGACATTTTAAGTTAAATTGACGCAAATGGCTTTTTTGCATTCACAAGCAACACGCTGGTGCTTATTTTACCCCTCTCTTTCTATGGAAATTAAAAATTACGAGTGATTGTACTGCTATCTTCTAAAACTGCATAGGGTTATACAATGGTGGATTGACCGAGACAACTTCAAATGCAAAAACCCCGCGAGCAAAAAACTTGCCTTCGGATGTTTCAAAATAAATGCCAGATTGGATCCCAGCGTAGCAAATAACATATTTCCCACTATGCCATTTTTGAATTGCGATATTTTGCTTCATGGCACAGGAGTACGGCCTGTATAGGTGGCATGCACATTGCTTCCAGTATGGACTTTGGATGCTATGCTGATGACGTATGATGGCCCCCGCAAATAATTGCATCCGATAATTAGCTGCAAGTGACTCTGAAAACCAATGTCAATCACTCGTCAACGCACTTTCCAACTCATTAGCTGAATTATAACATATCCCATGCCATTTTGCCCTTTTCGTCACTGCTACGAAACACCTGGCCACATGTTCAGCGCGGCGCGTGCCCTGCTGGGCTGTAAGATGATGACCTTTATTAGCGCCAGCTGCGTGATCGGTCGCATGGTGACTCAGCGAGAGCGGACACATGCGGCGGGAGCTGCCCGGCCGTCCGACGCACGTCACGCAGACGTCATCGAGCGGCCGCCAGCGATGATGCGTCATCGGGCCGCCGCCGGTCGTCGGTCGGGCATCGAACACGGAGACCGTTGGTCGGTGGTCAATCGGAGCACACAGGCGGATCCAGCGGGGCAAGGGGGTGCCATGCCCCCCTCCCACAAAAACGCATAAAATCGGCCAAAAGCTGACTCGTTTCGTAAGTGAAACGAAATATAACAAGTGTTACTGAGTCAACTTTGTTTTATATCAGCAATGAACGCATAGAGAAGCGAAATCCGACTAATTCTGCCTGTTTTAAACCTCATCGCTCCCCAGACCAGATTTGGTTGCCGCTCTGGGCCCGTCCCTGACGGAGCGGCGGCCACCGGTATCGACCTGTTCACGTAATGACATCCCCGGTCTAGCCGTGGTGTTATTACCCTGTGTACGTCGCTGGACAGGCTGACCAAGGCCGAACGCTCCCCTGCCCCGGGATCGAGGACGTCGCACCGTCCGTACACAGCGGCATAACGACAGTGATTATCACTGCAGCGGTAGGGTGACTCGTCCATCGGCAGCACAGGCTATGTTGGTATGATCGTATCGCTATTTGTTATGGTGGGTTTAAATGGAACATTTGAGACGTTAAATCCATATCGGACGTCCCAATTTACAGCCACAGGTGCATTTTCGGTGTTTTTGATGCTACCGTTTTATGAATAATTTGTTGTTATTCGTCCAATCCCATTCCATTCCAGCTGGCAGGGCTGAAAACACTTCGCTGTGTGGCACAGTTTGGATTATGAAGCCATAATTTTGTGTCCAGCATTTTGTGTACAATTTTGCCAATTAAAAAAAAAATGTTTCTGACAAACGTAGGTGATAAGGTACTAAACTATTGCCTTAGTGCACTATGTTGCTGCTTTTACAATAATGTCGCCTGTTCTGGTATGTTAACAGTTAAACAGTGTAAGAATTTGCAAAGGTGTGTACTTAGTTCAAACTAAGATTTGTCCCTGATGCCTATAGGTATATTTGTCAACGGTCAGAATGGTAGAATGGTAACTTTTCCCAGCCCTGCCAGCTCGGGCAAATATGAATCCTTTTTTTTAGAAGCAGGTATTACGTTCATCGGGAAAACAATTGGAGTCACATAGGATGATGAGGAGATATAATGCGATGAGGATAGATGGAGTCAGGTAAAGAAAGAGACAGCGGGTCTATATCTGCATATATCTGTCTATATCCGTCTGTATCTGTATGTCTGTCTGTCTGTTATAGACACGTCCCGACTTTACTGGCGTACTAAAGCACAATGCACAGGTATTTTCTGCAATTATAATATTATTATTCATATTTCACAGTTAAAGGAAACAGTTCACCTTTAACATGAGATTTTGAGTTGAGATAGCCATGTTGTTCTCCAATCTCCATACTTGAAAATGACTTGAGAAGCTTTCACATCTTCGTAGAAACACTGCAAACCAAAATGATTACTTTTGGGAATATTAGGAAGATTGGTCTAAAACAGCCACTGGCGGATCCAGAGGGGGGGCTGCAGAGGGGCGCAACCTCCCCCAGGCGCCCGGGTCGCGGGGTTGAGCCGTGCTTTTGGCCTCCCCCAAGCCGGGGAGTTTGGGGAAGCCAAAACACGGACCCTGTCCCTGTCCCGCAACCCGGGCGCTGGGAGCTGCGCCCCTCTGCACCCCCCCCCCTCTGGATCCGCCCAGAAAAACAGCACATATATCCTCCTACTAATCTTCTAATATCGCCTTTTTGTCTCTGTGATTCTTCGAATATTCTTCCAATACTCACTTATAGGGAGTCAGGTGGGGTTAGCATGATTCCCTGTATAGTGTATATTTAACCATGTGATGATACCTATCGCCACCTCGTTTTGTTTTGGTGGCCTTGAGTCTCAGTCACGTGACCTGTGACCGCCCAGTCAGCTGACTGTGACCTGGCCAAGGCCAGCCTGTTTTGTATACGTCCCGCTGTTGCACTGCTCCGTACTCGAGGCTAAGTAATTCAAGTCAAGTGAGCAACCGACCGTTTCCACTCATCACGATCGTAACAAGCCGGGCCTCGGATAACATGTTAACTGGGGGCCCCCCAGTGGAGGAAATTGTTGGAGCTGATTTGCCCCCTCAGTGAAACTGAGTTAATCCATACGAGCGGGCACTATAATACTATAGGTGATGCATCAGCCTGTACACAAATGTATTCAGTCACCCGACGCTTTTTTACTGTAGGTAGTGGTACTGCATGGCCGCGGATAGGATGTTAATTGGGGGGGGGGAGGGAAATTCCTTCCACAGAGACTGCTGACTTTCTTCCCAGTGACCAAATTTGCCCCCTAGTGGGAGCAAAATTCGTAGGTGTCATACGATTGTGCGCTCTGTAAAGTAGATAACAGCGTCACTGAAGCATGCTTTCAAGTTAAAACCAATAATACACCGTTTACAGCACCTAGCGTAGCTATGAGATCTTGCAAGAACGGATACTCGCCCCTCGTTGCGTCGCTTCGAAATTAGCGTGGACCACAGGAGCCAATTTATATACGTTTGGGATGACCCTCAGAGGCTCAGCGCCTCCATATGCTGAGTCTGGTCCCCAAAAGATGCTTTCGGATTTCTCGATGCTTTTTGGCCAATGGCGAATCCAAGGGGGATAAAAGGCCAAAGCCCCAAAACCAGGGGCGGTTCTCCCATGTAGGCAAGGTAGGCAATGCCTACCCATTTCGGCAGCCTTCTTCCGATACCGATATTTTTATATGTTTGTTTTTCTTATGAATTTGTATGTTTTTTGGCAATGGGGAAAAAATCACCACCGGAGCTTTTAATTCATGAATCATGATTGGATGTAAACATGCATTAAATCAAGGCTGATTTAATCAAATGTTTTAACGATTCAAGTCCACTAGAGAAAAAAAAACATCGATTAAGATATTTGTTTTGGTTCTTTGAATCGGACGAATCAATTCTCAAAATGTTATCCATGAATCGAACGGTGATTGATTCATTCATATTCCAAAATGATATATGATTGAATCGTTCCCGAAACAAGTTAGTTAAAAACCAGTCTGCTCTGTTGAATGAGAACATCGATTCATGCTATTATGCACGTAAGCAGGGTGCTTCCTAGGCCCAATGACGATGACAGCACCATCGATGTATGATTTGAAGTGATGAGCTTCTTGCTATCTGCAATATGAAGTATTATCGATGCGTCTACACAAACAATACAAAAACATCATTTATGCATGTCCCCTCCAGTATGGGAAAGGACACCGGCGCTTCAACAACGACAACTTCAACAAGATTAAATGGCTCACCACTCCGGGTGAAGGCCCTCCTCGACTCCTCTGCTGGCCGTGTCTGCTCTTTGAGCCTGATGGAGCCAGCTCAACCTGGACTAAGACGGGAGTCACCGACATCAAGAACTTCAGCATGATCGCCGACCGCCACCGTAAGACCAACTTCTACCTGACCGCCACACTGAGCCTGCACAACTTCGGCGACATGGAAGTGGCCAACGATCGCGCGAACTCTGCGAGCAAGACTCCATCATAACCAAGAAGTGGCAAAGAACCGAGAGATCATGCGACGCCTCATAGATGTCACCGTCTTCTTGGCGAAGCAAGGCCTCCCGTTCCGCGGTCACTACGAGACGGCGGAAAGCGTTAATCGGGGTAACTACGTGGAAGCTCTGAACCTGGTCGCTGGCCACGACCGAGTGCTCAGTGAGCACATGGAGAGCAGCACCAGCTTCAAGGGCGTGTCTAAAGACACCCAGAACGACCTGATCCGCCACATCCATGACGTGGTCACAGGACGTCATTTACAGGCAGAGATAGGGGATCCCAATTTTCTGCATCGGAGCTGATGGAACCACGGATTTGTTAACGGAGGAGCAGTTGTGGACCACGGTACGCTATGTGACAGCAATGGTGAGATCCAGGAAATCATGGGCTTCCAGGCCGATGGCTGGGCAGGCATGACGCCGGTCTGTGTTAGAAAAGTGCTGACTGGGTGTCGTCAGTTGGCTCGTGCCGAGAGCCAAGCTGGTCAGCCATGCTTAGACCGGGGCCTCGGTTATGAGCGGCAGAGAAGACGGCGTTGCGTGCGATTGTACAAAAGCCATTATCCTCATGCCGTGTTCCTGCATTGCTGACGCCCACAGGCTCAACCTGTTGCTGATGTCAAGGAGGTGAAGCCGCTTCTTCTGACGCCGTCCGTGGCTCCACAGCCTTTCTCTCAGCCTTAGCGCGCGAAAGCGGCACCAGCGCTTTCTTAAAGAGTGCAGCACCGCCAACCGCATCGGTGCCTGGCTCGCGACGACCCAGTGGCAGTATTTAGAGAGAGCTGCACGTGATTCCGGAAAGAACGCTGACGCGATGAGGCAGGCTCTTCACCATCATCGGCGCAGAGTATGAGTGGGTGTCGGACGCGAAGCGTTCGCCAGCGCCAGGCGGTGGCTGCTACGGCATCTGCAGTCCCAGCAGTTCCTCTTCTTGTTGGTGCTCGTCGACGAACCATCTTCGCCCTCACCGGGAAACTGTATGACAAGCTGCAGAGCAAGAAGCTGGACGTGGCCATCGCCGTCGCAAGCGTCAACGAGTGTCAGGAGCAGCTGAAGCGGTTGCGGACGGACGCAGCCTGCGAGGCGAAGGTGAAGCGGGCAGCCGAGCTCGCTGGAGAGGACCCCGGTCCCGCACCACGCAAGAGGAGGCGCAGGGAGTGGAACGACTGCCTGGCATACGACCAAAAAGCAGCTGCTGGAGCAGCAGGTGAGATTCATTATATATGCTGTTATTTGTAAATAAATTGCTAGGCCAGTGCTATGAGCATAACATTTCCTACTTAATATCTCTAACATTGCCTCAATTTTGCAGGAGCCGACGAGACACTGCGGTGTGTGCACCACGAGGCACTGGACCAGTGCATCTAGGCACTGGGTGAGCGGTTCAAGGACCACTCTGTGCTCCAGATATGCGAGCTGCTGGCTCCGGAGCGGTTCGGGGGCTTCAGTCAGTGCCTGCGTCAGCGCAGCTATGAAGCCCTGCAGCACTAACGGAGCCCTCTTCAACACTGCCATGCTCCGCGCTTGAGCGAGGGCGCTGTTGGAGCTCTGACTGACCATGCAGCTGGAGCTGAAGGCGCTGAGCTGAGGGCGCTGTGGAGCTCTGCTGACATGCAGCTGGAGCCGCAACACCTGCTGCAGCATAGAGCAGGCCATTTCTGGACTTTATCGGGCCAATGAAGTGTTCTCTCTTCATTTGTTATGGTGATTTGCTCTCTTTTCACCTGATCCCTGACGTAGTTAAAATATAATTCAATTTGTATCTCAAGGAATTGGTATCTATTACAAATCAGAACTGTTTACTTTTTACTTACAATTATTTATCAAAAAATGAAAATATTACTTTTCCTAACAAGAACATGTTAAACCACCTAAAGATGTTTACTCTCCGGGACCAGGTCATCAAACACAAAACACGCACTGCTACCGACCAGTCGTCGAGCTACCTCGACAGCGTCGGCTCCCGTGCCCCCCCCCCCCCCCTGATCGATAAACCAGGGATTGTTATCAGTTATATAAGTGCATTGGTCGTCAATTGGCGTGGCGTGGTGAGCGGCTGCAAAGCCTGCCTTCTGTCCTGGTGTATTGGACGGCTGTGGGTACATGTGTACGCGGAGCCATCAGCGGCCACCAACTGCGAGCCTCTGCGAGCCGGCACCGAGTGGCACTAACAACGGCGCTCGCCATAGGGATTTGTGCTCCATGCAAGCGCTTCCCGACCTCCGTTTCTGCCAAAACACGTGGCTAGTCAGTAGTCCTGACCCATGGGCCCTCCCGCTAAGCTGCAGACATGAAGGTCAATAACATGAAGAAGCAGTGACATTAATTTTCTATTAGTTCTTTCAACAATATATGTTTATATGAAGTTCGGCAAAATAAGGCATACAGATACACTAGTGCAGCATACTTGTTTTTGCATCAACTGCTGCCTTTTCCTCGCCTATTCTGATGTCAACTCGCAGAAGCATTTCATTGACATCACATTCAAGAAATTGTTAATAGATAAAATAATGAATCACTTGATGTTTTGCATCATGAAATCCTTCGACTTTTAGCAACGACGTCCGACATTGACGTACAAGACAATATTTTAATCCATTTAGCTATAATCTTCGCCTAGATCATTTTCTGAGATCTGGTTTCTTCAT
The DNA here is from genome assembly GCA_014673585.1 of Semibalanus balanoides. NCBI lineage: Eukaryota > Metazoa > Arthropoda > Thecostraca > Balanomorpha > Balanidae > Semibalanus > Semibalanus balanoides. The sequence continues at coordinate 18,468 of VOPJ01014854.1, read as the reverse complement.
AAGGTACATCTTCAGTGGTGGAACTTTATTAAATCGGTCGAGGGGCCCTAATGTTAATTTGATAGATTTTAACTCCATTCTTACCATGCAACGCCATAGGCCTGAAGCTAAAATTTGAAATCATTGGGGGGCTCGGCGCTCGGGCCCTCCCCAAGAGATATAATGTTCCACCCCTGCATGTCTTGTTTTACGGAACATGATCCCTCTTATCTGATCGAATATCAACCAGAAGTGGGTAGACTATACGTTCGAAAGGTTTACCTGCAACACATAATCCTCTTCGCATCGCAATCAAACATTCGTCTCGAACCAATATCAGTAATGGAAGAGGGAGAAGTAGCTAAAAAGTGAGAGTTACTGTTATCATTGTTGTCCCCCCCAGGCTATAGAGTGGGGCCAGGGACGTAGCCAAGGGGGGTGGCCACGGGGGCCATGCCCCAACCCCCCTGAGCGAAATAAATTCACACTAGATAGAATGAGATTCTCTGAAAACCCGAGCCTACCCCTCCCCCCGGTCAGCAACATATGCTGAGGAGCAAAATGTGATTTCACACTAGATAAAATTAGATTTTAGGAGCAAAATGTGATTTTTTCCGACGAGGCCCCCCCCCCTGAGCAAAATCCTGGCTACGTGCCTGAGTGGGGCCTATGGGACCCGACCCCCTTCGCAAAATATATGTTTGCGTGGTTGTACAATATGTGCATTAAAGGTTTCACCTTTCTGAAAGTTGTCAAATATATGCCGGTTTAGTAAAAAATATGAAATGCTGCTGAAAAACGATGGTAATATTTATTTCCGGTCATTTAACTTTTTTTCGGAAAATGTCATTATTAAGCGGTAGAGAGCTACAGAGATATGGCACAATCTTTGTAAACAATTCTGACGACTTGAATACAAACTGTTCATTTGTTATCGTACTCGCAGCAGGTAATCAAACAACGGCTCGAGAAATACAAGTCGTTTTTCTCCCAGGACCAACAATCTTGAAGTGGCTGCCAGCCAATCAGCGGCGGCACTGGCGGCGGCACCCTTTTTTGCAAATTCAAAATTAAATCGCTTGAAAACAGTAAGTTTCATTTTTTAGTAATTTTTACTTTTCAATAGCGACCAAAGATAATAGCTATCTCAGTTCAAAACCAATACATAGGTGACACATTCTCTTTAATAATTATTATATCCAAATTGTAAGGCATTTATCTCCTACCATTATCAGTGATCGAAGAGGGATAAATCGCTGAGAAGTGAGAGGTCCAGTTATCATTGTCCCCAGCCTAAAAGTGGGAGCCCATGATTTTGAAGTGATTATTTATTTATGATTCTGCTGATTGTAAAGCTTTCATAGCTGGTATGATGGTATCCAATCAATATCAGTGATGAAAAAATATAAATCGCTCACAAGTTGGGAGCAGTTAATACTCAACTTATGGGCTCTCAGCCTAATGAAGTAGGGCCTTGACCTCCCCCCCCCCCTCCGGTTCTTACGCTCATGCACTGCTGCACATTTTTAATGCACTGCTACATTTTATTTTCACTGCACTGTTGTACACTACCGGCACTATTATATTCGCGTGCGTTATATAATACTTAGTTGGACTGGATATCTCAACTTCGAAATTGATTTTGCAAACAAAATGCTTGCTGCAATATATTTCAACAATAGGTCCTTGTAGTGGGGGAGAAGTGCTGGGTGGGTCTCGTCTGGATACCTTATGCCTCCCCGGTACCGCTAGCCCAGCTTAGCACCGTCACCGATTAATTAATAAAAATTGATATAGAACGTTGTGGATCAATGTGTGCGTGCTTTGGTAATGGCAAAGAAGCGTGCTGCTGGTTAACCGACACGATAAATAGATCAGAACGAGAACATTTTGTAAAATCATATACCAGGCAATGAAACATTGAACCTGTGCATTTTGGTGTACATATCTTGTGTTACCTATCTTGCGTCTTAGAGTAGTGGATAGAACAGGTTTCAAATCAGGATGTCTGGTGTATAAATTACAAGCACAAAAAAATGAGTCAAGTAAAACAAATTATTCCTTTAAATACGCACGCAATTTACATATATCTTATAATACTCTGTCACTAAGTTACAGAAACAGAGCGACGCCGGCCGCCAGACGTCCCGTCGACGCCGGCAGGCTCTATAACACGGCCGCCAGACGTCCCGTCGCTGTACCGATCGAGGTCACTGTACCAGTCTGTTTGTGAATCGGTTGTTGACACCTATACAGTAAACACCGGTATGGGAATCAATGCCAGGCCGGTGTCGGTTGTTGACACCTATACAGTATTGACCCCGGTATGGGGATCAATGCCAGGCGGCCGGTGTCGGTCGGCGACGTCTCTATGTGCGTGCACGCAGGCTCGATCGATAGCCGCTGGTGGCGCCGTGCACAGAAATGTCCCCACAGCCGTCCGATACACCGGGACGGAAGGCCGGCTCGGTCAATAGTGGCCGGTGATTCTGAGCTCAGAAATGTCCNCAATCGAGCTGAAACTTGCACAGCGCGATTTGGCGCCCCAGATAACACTTGTGACGGACTTTAATCGAAATCTGAGCTGCAGGGTGTTACCTCCTTGTCGATCCGTCCTGGAATGCCCCAGCAGTCCAAATCCAGCTATCCACAGTTATTTTTTTTTCTCGCCGCTTCGCGGCATGACACGAGTTTTGCAATTGCCTGTTCAAATTTGCAAAATTGACAAATGACATTTAACACATTAAAGGGAATGTTTCACATTAACATTAGATTTGAGTTGAGATGGCCATTTTGCTGGATTTGCATTGAAATTAAGTAGTGTAGAAGTTTAAACACCGACAGAGGTCCAATCGAAAGTAAATTTGAGTTTGGTTTTGACATCTGCACAAAATAAGGCCCTTGTGTATTAGTATCGCCTCTTAAAGCCGATGTCGTCATCTCTCTTTATCAAATTTTGATGAAAGTAGACTTGTTTTACACTTGGCTATACATTAGCCATACACTAGTCATGCATATTGCAGCGTGAAGATTTTCTCTATTTCCCAAAATTCCTTCATATGACGTCATCAGCCCAAATACTTAAACTTAGTTTTTCATGAAATTGAGCACTGTTTGTGAGAAACAAATGTCAGAATCGTGTTCGGCAGCAATTACTTCATATTTTGCACCACAAGCTGCGTACATTGGACAACTTTCAGAGAAGTGAAACATTCCCTTTAAATGTCTGGCAGAGGCTCTCCTTGGCTGATCCCAGGTCCCACTCCCTTATTACATATGAACTTTTAGACGGATTACATGTTTAGCTAGTCTCCCGAGTTCCAAAAAAGGCTACGCGAACGCAAAGTTAGCGGCGTCACAGCAGTGGCCATCGTCATAACGAAGCTATCGTCATCGTCTTCAGTTCGTCGTCACGCTAAATTTAATGAATGCTATTTTAGCTTATTATCTTATAAAGGCCCTACACCTATATATCTGGGTTTTATCAGGCCAATCCGTAAAAAATCGCGCCGCTTTATCGGCGCTAAATAACAAGTAACTACCATGAAAATCCACATAAAAATTCAGCAATGGCTTAAATACACCTCAAGAAATGGTGGTGTTTTTTCGCTAATTCAACCGACCCCACCCCTGTCAAAAAGTCAAAAATTAACGGCGACGCCCCTGAATGTGCCTATCAAAATAAAACGAACTTTAGGTAGGCATTGTCGGATCCAGGGGGAAATTTAGAGCCATGCCCCACCTCCACCCAAGATCCTGAAACCATGATTTGCCCCCTATAAAACGGTCAGACCTTCATCTGCTGACGGGTTGACGATTGCGCTCTACCCCCTCTCCCGGTCAACAACTTTTGGCTGACGGCTGACGGCCCGCTACCAGCCCCCGCTCAACAACTTTTTGGAAATAGTCCACTGGATAAACGTTTCTTCACTCCCTAAATAAAAATTCCCCCCTCCCTAAAAAACACGGCTAGATCCGTCAGTGCGTGCATGTATGTGTAAGAACCATCATGACGTGCCATGTGAAACAGGATCTATCAACAATTTGGAGCTCACATTTCATCAAAGTTCGGCAATCACACTGAATAACATGCCGGATACTGTGACACAATATACACATGTTAATGTGCACTTGTCACAACCCATCCGAATCTGACGTAGGCTCCTGGCCTTACAGGTGGAACTCCTGTCGTATGCTACTACCTCAACTGCGTCCCCAGCTCTCGGAAGGTGACTGGGGGTGGAGGTGTCTGGAGGTGGAGGTGGAGGTGCCAACCGGCCAGCGACGCCCACAGCTGCGCAGCCTACTGAGCCGAGCCAGCGGCACGGACGGTACTGAGACTTGACGATGATTGGGGCTTTAGGGCGCCGCGACAAAATAGTTATATGGCGCCCATGGTACTGAGACTTGATAGACGCGGTGTGCAGCATGGAATGATATCCAATAAGGCTGCGAATATAATTATGCGGGATTTATCAGTTTCCGACGTTTATTTAAAGTGCCTGTTCATGAATCACGAAACAAGTATGCTGATCTATTGTTTAGCCTGTTGCTAGGAAAGGCATTCAATATCGGCATGGGTTATGCCTAGAAAGTAGTCACAGGTTTTGTTGTGACGAGTCATAATTTCTGATCCATTCTACCCTTTTTCTTGGTAGTTATGGGCATTTTAACAATTGTTTTCTCAACATGCTGTCTGGAGACCGGTTCGTATTGTGTTGTACCAAATTGTAGTGTCAGTTATGGCACAATCGGTAGTACAATCATTGTATGTCATGCCATATGTTGTGGTTAGAAAGCCAGTTAAAATTTTGCAAGCATTCGCAGCCATGCGCGGCAGCCGTTCCCGCTTGAGGCGACACTAGCGCTGCAGCGGAGGGGAAAAGAGTTAGCGCGACAATGCTTTTCCTACGGCGGATGGACGATATTTTGACAATATTCGCCTCAACATTCTGGTTGAATATTGTTGTGCCATGTTATTAATCATGAATGTCTCTACAACTTCAAATATTTTCCAATGCGCTAGCTCGAACGGTTTTTGAGTTACAGGCCGACAAATATCGCCCCTCCGCCATAGGAAAGGCATTGCCGCGCTAACTCTTGCCGCTCTACCAACCCTCCAACGTCCTCGCCGCTGTGGCGCTAGTGTCGCCTAGCGGGAACGGCTGCCCGGCGGAGTAGTTCGTCTAAACCTATATATGTCAATAGCACAAGGCACAAAGTACGTGCCTGTCGCAGGTCTATTGATGTCAGTTGATTTGATGCGTGGTGTGTGATGCAAGAGATGCATAACCCAATTACTCATAACTTGACATTTCTGTTCTGGTTGCAAATATTGTGCTTGGTTAATTCGCCCAATTTAAACTGAACTGTCAAATGTTTAGGGAGCCCGAGACGAATCACAATGACTATGCAAAATATAAAAAAAAAAATCCAAGGCAGCTCAGTAACTGGGAATGAAAGTCCACCAGACATGACGAAGTCAGAGAATAGAGTTCGTCACATCTCCCGACATCTATTACCTAATGTTGTACAGATTACCTCCAAGAGATCACAACTCGCACATGCTGCCACCTTCCCTGATGTCACCTTATTTGTCTGCTCTTGTTCTGTCGAATTCCATGTTCACTTTCAGTTTGTTGTCACTTGTCTCACCAATGTTTCACCAATCAGTTTCCCATGTGACCTCACATAAAGATGGACTTCACGAACAACGTGTATTTTACAAGACCACATCCAATATATCGAATGCTACAATGACAATCAATATTTAATGGACAATGATGATTGATGTTGCTGACCAAATATTGAGCATGTCACATGAGTCATGACATGCAAACACAGCCTGGGGGAGACTTGTGCGACTCTCAACTCTCTCTGAATCACCAGCACAGCATATTTTCAAACATGGCCACCGATCATTATGCAAAAAGCTACGCATTTAGCATGGTAATCAAACATACAGTCACCTAGTGCAAAACGGCTTAAAGTCACTGTTAGTGGTATTCACAATCCTGGTTTGAGCTCTTTGACATGGTCATGATGTAATTAGTAAAACTCATAGGGACAAAGTCTAATATATTTGGCAACTGACAAGCATGAAACAAGAAAATGATTTTAAGCAATATTAAGCATTGTAAGCTCAACAATGACTAACAACAGGATACTGTCTACACTTAACCATATTGCTACCATTTAACAAAAAAACAAGCACCACTTGCTCACTCACATACATACAACCAAACTGAGTAGAAAGCTGTCAAAACGCAGTAGCAACGTGATGGACTTTTTGAGTGGACAGATCTGGTGCTGAAAATCAAGAGTGGAATGTCATCGACAAAAACCACCTACAGTTCATCTTTACCGGTCTTCATGTTGGTCTTGAGGAAATTGGCAATGTCATCAAGGGATCTGTTGCCTTCATACTCAGTGACCTTGTCTCCATCATGATACAGGAAGATGGTCGGGAACCCAGATACACCCTCCTTTGAGCAGAGAGGCCTGTTGTCATTCTCAGTGCAGTCAACCTTGGCAATCTTGATGGAGGGGTTTGAGACCATCTTCACAGCAAGCTGGTCCCATGTCGGGACAAGCCGCTTGCAATGTCCACACCAGGGAGCGTAGAACTTGATCAAGGTGTAGTCTCTGCTGATGCTGTTCCCAAAGGTATCAGCTGTCAGGATCACAACTGGTGCTTTGCCCTTTTCTTCTTCTTCCTTATTTTCAGGCTTCTTCTCTGGCTCAGATCCAGCCCCAGTCATCTTGGTAATGAACTTCTTCAGGTCCTCTGCTGACCGATCTCCTTGGTACTTAGCAATCTTCTTTCCATCTTGGATCCAGAGGAGGGTGGGGTATCCCTTGACCTCAAACTCTGAGCAGGTATCTCTGTTTGTTGTGCAGTCGATTTTGGCAATTTTCACTGATGCACCATCCAGAGATTCACCCAGTTTCTCCCAGGTAGGAGCAAGTGTTTGACAGTGGCCACACCACGGTGCATAGAATTTCACAAAGTGGTCGCCACTCTCAGTTGCCTTCTTGAATGTCTTTCCAGTGAGTTCCGTCAGCCCGTTCACAGATGCAGGTACTTCAGCAGGCTCCTCGTCTTCTTCATCATCAGATTCCTGACCCAGTTCCTCCTTGATGAACTTTTCCAGGGAGGGCAGATCTCTAGCACCTTTGTACTTCACAGGCTCACCACCATCCTTGCTGAAAAATTTCAGGGTGGGATATCCTGAAACCTCATTGTCAGAGCAGACAGAGGAATCAGTGGTACAGTCTACCCGGGCAATGGTGACTTCAGAACCATCAGCATTGTACTTCTTGCTCAGTTCTTCCCATGTTGGTTCCAGACGTTTGCAATGACCACACCATGGGGCGAAGAATTTTACCAAATGATTATTTTCCTTGACTTTGCTATCAAAATCTGCTGAGGTGTATTGCTTAGTTGAAATTTCAGCTTCCTCCGCAAGGCAGTGAGCGTAAATGCATGCCAACGATAATAGAAGAATCTTCATCCTGAATGAGATCAGTTATAATTTTTCACAGTATCTTCTGCAACTAGAAATTATTTATTTGAGCCACCACAAGCACTAATCACTCCTCGCTCCACCACTCAACCCGACAGAAATGAACGAGTTCGTTGCCGTCAGTGATACCACTCACTTTTTTCGGAGATCCCAAGATCACTCAAACATCCCAAGATTGCCACTATATGTCTCAAGGTTATAAGGGACATATCCCAAGTAATATCCCATAGTTGTATAACAAAATCATAAGGCGAAAAAATTGGATAAACGTTGCAATTTCAGTGCGCGTCGCCACACCCAACTATTTCGAGTTCGGGTGCCCCTGACCCTCCATGTGGCAACGCCCCTGATTATTCCCAGTTGAAACTATTCAAATATTAAATTTGACCAAACTAACCTGCAACAAAAAAATGTCCTTATCAAAGGAAATAGTTCACCTTGGATTTTTTCTACAAGTACTGTTTTTTTTTTAACTCTACCCATTCTTGAAATGCAACTTCTTGTTCACATACACCTTCAAAAACAACCATACATCGCGCGATTCAGAACAGAAGAGATCGTACCATTTTATTAAATTTTAATCAAAAAACTATATGCGCATCCTCCGCAACGTTTCAAACGTGGCTCACCATCAGATATTCGGAAGTAGTCGCGTAAGATTACAGCAAGCCTCTGCCCAGGTGCGAAAGGTGCCCACATTCTTGAATCCCTTCGACAAAAAGTCAATCAGTATTCGGCTGGAGACGCTTTCAGCCCAGACTTGTGGTAGGTTTTTCAACACGGGCTACAAAAACTGCTATCTCGTTCAAAACCCATGTTGAAAGGTGGAAGCTATTTCCTTTTAACCCGCGCCGGCAGGGGGGCGATATCCACCCCCTCAGGTTTTCAGAGAGTTAGAAAATGCGGCCGCTAAATTTCTCACAGCTGTTCGGGTATCAATTACCCGCACATTGTAAAAGTTTTTTCTTCGTGTCATCTCAGGTCAGGACACAACACAAGGTCACGTCAAGTGACCTTACCTCCAAAATGTTGTGTTTTTGCTAAAGTAATAATATTTTTTCCGAAAGTTTTTAACTTGCAGGATTTCATAAGGTTATCAGTATCTATAATTCGTTTATCTCGGATTTTTCGTATCGGTGACCTAAGGTCAGATCAATAGGGCTTTTAAAGGAAATAGTTCACCTTCAACATGGGTTTTCGGGAACTGAAGATTATATTTCTATTCCATTTCATAATGCATTGAAATTTATAGAGAGAGGCTGGGGGATAAATTTACCCCCCCCCCCCAGTATCTCCACTTCGAGACTTCTAAACTATTTACAGCTGATGCCCGATAACTGTGTTGATTATTTGCATTTGTTTTATTTTCTTGCAACACGAGTAACTAACGTTTTAATTTACATTATTAATTTGTGTGGCTTGATAATTCGTGGATATAAAACGCTTATTCTTATGTTAATTATGTTGTTTCATTTTGTGACTAGAAAATGTATGCATACGGAACACCATTTGTATTTAGTAGCCCACCGAAGTTATCCGCTTTTCCTTATAACTCCTTAACATTATTGCACACAAAATGGATTAAAATGAAAATATGCATCTTGTTTTACTTCATAGCAGATTTTTTGGCGTCTAAAAACAGTAAGTGCATCATAATTGATGCACAAAGTGAATCCCCTATATCTTAAGCACTAGCGCAGTCGCCAGTCAGCTGTTGGAACCGCGACGTCACACTTAAAAGCTCTATTTCCTGGCCTCCCCCATTATAAGTGAACGGGATAATGTTTACAAATGCTTCCTTTTCAGAGAGTTTGCATTGAATCAGGCAAATTATTTCAGGCTCATGTTATTTTGGCTCGTTATTTGATGAACCAGGTGCAATTATCGCCCAGTGATCTCTGCAAGGTCATCTGAGGTCATCAACATTGTTAGCAATGCTATTTTGGTCAGTGGTCACCAAAACGTCATGTTTCACTGAAATAATCGTGAGTGATATGCAGATTGGAAAACTTGAACAGAATATGTTAAACGGAAGTTTTTATATTTTTATTTATAAGCAAAAAATACCAGATTTGTACAGGCGTTTGGGAATTCTAACCCCGATTTTATTATATTTTTAGTAAACCAGCCCATTCCCAAGAATTTTACCTTGGGTCCCAAGATCCCAATGTAAGTGTCAAAATCCCAAAATCTCGGGACATATCCCAAGGAGTGGTATTACTGGCTGCCGTCGTCACCAAAAACCGGCGCCGCCTTCTACGATTCCGGCGCATACACAACACGTCATTTCATATAGAGCCGGTCAACTAAGGACACGTTCTTACTCTTGTAAGACTACTGTGTAAAGGTACTGTACTTATGTAGGTACTTAAACTAAACAAAGCGAAAAAGTTGAACATAGCTTTTCTTACATCTTCCATCTTGTCTTGCCTCTTATCACAATCGCATTACAATATTGTTTTTCTCTCGCAATGCTCGATGAAGTGGGAGTCAGGACTCAGGTTTATATGGGCTTGAAACGTATACTGCGAATCCCGAGGGCCACATCTTGAACATTCTTCTTTTATGGCCCACATTTCGTGACAAAAAGTGAAATCATGATTCGGCCTGGAGAGCTTTTTCAGTCCAGAAAACATTGATAGTCTATGGGTTTTTCCAAAACGGGCTACAAAACTGCTATCAATGCAGTTCAAAAACCATGTGAGGTGAACTATTTCCTTTAATGCGTCAAAGTCAATTTCATGCCGTCCCAAAAGAATTGTATCATTGTTCAGTAGGAAATCTCAATGATAGATCGTAAAAATCTGATAGCACCTGACGATATGACGATTGAACGTCGCTATACTTATTACTGTTTCACATTATTGAGAAAGTCAGGGGGTAAAATAGGCGAGGTTTTGGCAAAAAAGACCAATTTCCCTCAACCAAAATAGGCGGTAAACACGACCGCCCCCCCGGTCCTCACCGTTCCTGGAGATTAGTGATTTTTGTTCCGGAAGTCGATGATTGGTACCTCCCGCCTGCTAACGACCTGTCTTTCGTCACCCGAGATAGTGTCAAATGCATTTTCCTTTTATTGTATTAGAGGACCGAGCAATGCAAATTGTCGAACACCGGCCGACTGGTTTGCAAAAATATATTCTTTTGAACTTTTTGATGTCTGATGGACCTCTGGACCTAAGTTATGGCATGCGCGGGAATATCGTGCGCTCTCTCCTTGATGTTTCCGCTCTTTATTCGTTTTGCTCCCTTGCTCCACTCCCCCAACTCATCAAAAACTTTTCCGTGACAAAACGGACGAGTTTTCTTCTCAAGAAAATTCCATGTTTGGATGCCATATAACAATAAGAGTTGTGGTGCCCTAAGACCCCAATAAACCACAGTGTATAAACCCCAAGACCCCAATAAACTACACACTACTCGTCTGTTGTATAATAAACAGACGTGTAGTGTGTAGTACACAGTCCACTTTCATTCAGGTTGAGCTTAACTACATATTACGTTTATTACGTTGTACTTAAACCTTGATGACGTCAGACCTGTCCCAGGAGCAGATCGCTGGTGATTCATGGCTATACCGTGCATGCGTAACGCTGCGTTACGTGTTTCAGGGCGGAGGGAGACAAGCAGTATGGGGGCACACCCGTGCCCGCTGTGTGGCAGGGGGTTCGCCTCCAAACACTACCTGAGTCGACACGTGCTGACTCACGCTGGAGGTGAGCTGGATGGAGCAGGTGAGCACTGAGCACTGAGCTGGTGTGTGGCCTGGAATCGAGCGATGGCAATGTAGCGCTTGCAAAGAGCACTTCTGCCAATCATTATCCACTTGGGTTGTGTTGTTCTGTTCACCTCCTGGCTCAGACTACCTCGCTTTCCATTTGTTTCTATTTTCTGAGCACAGAGAGATCAGACATGGGATATGACGGGGCTAGGGTGGACCGAAATGTAACGAATTATCTCCGATACAACGGGAACCGTGTTTTTCCCATTGCTGCTTGCGAGAGCTTTCCAAATGGTGCGGCAATCGATATTTTGAATATTATTTCCTTTGCCGAAAATGGATTGAAGTTCGACCGATTTTAGCTAAATTAGCACTTTTTCGTCATTTTGGCTGCTTATTTACCGGCTGCAATTTCCAGTCCAATGCGCTTAATTTGTTACTTTTTGTGTAGAAAATCCTCGATAACCACATTGGGAAGTGTATTGACATCCAACCCAACGAACAGACTAAGATCGTGACACATATCATAGGACTAATATACCATCATAGAGTGAGTATACCACAATCCAATATCCCACACCGAAAGCCCTGGGAGAGGAGCTTCACGCACTGTACCCCTTGCTAGTGCACCGAAGGGTTTTGCAGGTGGCCTAGACTACGAGGTAGGTCCCTCTTGTTGAAATTGGAGGAGCTAGTGTGTGCATCCTCCTTCCTCAATCCCCTGCGCAGGAACTGCCTCTTCTTCTGTCCTTGGTTCACCGGTCAGGACCTCCAGGTATCGTGACGTGAAGCTTGACTACTCGCTCTGCTATGTCGTTGGTGACCTTCCAGTCGTCACAAACGCGGCAACTTCAGTGGTGGCTTAGGTTCCCGTCCCTCTAACCAACTTCTCGGGACGTTGACTGTCAGCCAGTTAGAACCGATATTCATGATCTTGAGAGGACCCAGCTGTTTGGGCCCGATCAAGCCCCAGCTCAGTGTGTTCTCCACGCCCGGGAAGTACGGATTCTGGGTCTAAAACTCCTCTGGGAACCGGGCAGCTGAGGAGTCGGCTGCCAGCCGGCTTTTTGGTCTGCGTTCAGCTTGCCATGAAACAGCGAGAAGCACCCACCTCCTGCGTCAGTACCAGCATGTCACCGGATGACCTTCAGCGCGGAACTCAGCACTATCGCTGGTCCAAGCTCATCTGTACCTCAACGACATGCTTGATGAGTGCAGGTTGTTCACTGCAGTCTAGCTCTGCAGCCCCCTTCATGAAGTGCGGAACGTACAGTCTACTCTTGATTGAAATATCTGTTACACTGTACAAAACTTCAATACAGTTTCTTACTGGATCTCTTGCCGTGGAAATAGCAGTGTATAGTCTCACTGTACACTATACAGAGACTGTATACTGTACGCACAAGTCTCTCTTGAAATAATCTATCCACGGCAAAGGGATCCAAAGAAGCGTACACTGTACAAAGCACAGATACTTTTCAAGAGAGACTGTATAGCAGGCAATTGAGCTGAAGAACTTGCAAAGTGGCGATGGTGCTCAACAAGGTCCGATAATTGCCAACGGGATCTAACAGCCACAAGATGTTCGCCTTCGACAAGGGGTTTTTTTGTTTGAGCTATGACCAGGAGCCTGGGCTGTACGTTTCACTCACTTCGAAGGCGGGCTCGGCCGGAGCTGCACTGAACGAACTGCAACTTCATCAAGCCAGCTGGTCGGTACATGGTTGTGGACCGCGATACGGCGGCTCTGCTGGTATTTGACGCAAGAGGTGGTGGCATGTTCCGTGGCAAGCTGAACGCTAACCAGAAAAGCCGGCTGGCAGCTGCTTGACTCCTCAGCTGCCCGGCCCCAGAAATGTTTCAGCTCGGAAACCCCGTACTTCCTGGCGTGGAGGAGCACACTGAGCTGATGAGCTTGATCAGCCGCAACAGCTGGGTCTCCTTCAAGATCATGAACACGGTCTACTGTCTGCAGAATGCCCGATAAGTGGTTAGAGGACGGGGACTAAACGCATCAAATGAAGCTGCGGACGTTTTTGTGACGACCGCTGAAGGTACCAACGACATAGCAGAGCAGTAGTCAGCTCATCACCGACTACCCGGAGGTCCTGACCGTGACCAAGGACGAGAAAGAGAGGCAGTTCCTCCTGCAGGGTGTTGAGCTGCACATTCTAAGCTCCTAACTTCAATCAAGAGAGAAACCTTCACCTCCGGATTTATAGGCCATCGGCAAAATCCTCGGTGAACTTGTTAAGTGGCACGCACAGGGCTATCGTGTGTGGGGGATATTGGATTGTGGTATACTTACTCATGGTATACTTACTCTATGTGGGTATATTATTAGTCCCTTGCTTATGTTCACGCCCACGATCTTAATCTATTCGTGGTTTGATGTACTACACTTCCCAATGAGGTTGTCGATGCTTTTCCAAGCAGAAAGTAACAAATTCATCGCATTACACTGAAAATTGCAACGGTAAATAAGTAACCAAAATGACGAAAAATCGTTTATTTTGCTAAAATCGGTCAAACTTCAATCCATTTTCGCAAAGGTAAGAAATCAAAATCGATTGCCGCACCATTTTCGGAAGCTCTGCAAGGAGCAATGGGAAAAACACGGTTCCCGTTGTATCGGAGAAATTCGTTACATTTCGGTCCACCCTAACGGGGCATAGCCGAAACTAGAGTGTTGATCCTGGCGGGAGCTCCTTCGTATCACTCTAGAGTCACACAGTATCACTCTGTTTCACAGTGGCAGAGTGATACCTAGTGCGTGACTGACACCTGACTTGACACTGACCTGACCTGACACTGAGGTCACCTGACACTACACTGACACCACACCTGCCTATAGGCCCTGTCTTGACACCTGGTCTGACACTGACACTGACACTGACACCAGACCTGCCTATCTCTGACTGAGACGCCCGCTCTGTTCCGCTCTCTGCGCCCGTCAGATGGCGGTCGGTTCTGCTGCCAGCAGTGCGACAAGTCGTACCTCATCGTCTCCCACCTGGCCGACCACATGAGCTCCCATTCCACGGCGCACGACCACCTGTGTGACGTCTGCGGCCGACGCTTCAAACACAGGAAGCAGCTGAGAGTCCACGCCGTCATGCACACGGGTAAGTGCTTGCCTAGTCACCCGGTGTTGACCTGAGGTGTGTAGCATGAGTGGTGTAACTAACTGTAACTAACTGACCCGAAACTAGGTTAAGCTTGGGTAGATGAGTTGTCAATATAAGCCATTAGAGTGCATATTTATCAATGTCGACTATAAATCCAGCTTTTTGGTTAAGATACCTATGTTATCTAATACCTAGAAGTGTTTGTTTATTTTGCAGGACGTTAGACATGCCGTCAACTTGTGCTTCCCGCCCTGTCAGTTACGAATTATGTCCCCTCCCTGTCGACAGGTACAAAACCATACAGCTGCGACCAGTGCAGCTACTCGACCTCCTTCTTCTCCGGCCTGGCGCGCCACAAGCGGACGCACGCGGCGCCCGACCAGCGGCCGCACCCGTGCCCCCACTGTCCGCGGCGCTTCCTCACCCGGCAGAACCTGCAGGACCACCGGCGGCGGCGGCACAGGCGCCAATCTGCCACGCTGCTGCTGGCGCTGGCCGCCCCCGCCCCCGCCGCGGCGGGGGCGGCGTGTCAGGACGGCGCGGCAACTGGAGGGGACAGTGAGGATGTGGATGATCCGACGCGGTCGCCGTCAGACAGGGACGCGGACGATGCGGTCCTGGAGACAGATAGGTGAGATGGTGGAGGCTCTCGGATGGTGGGGGTGGACGCTCTTTGCTTGTGGAATCACTGTAGGCATGCTATCTTAATAGTGCTTCGCTTAGGTTAAGCTTTCGAGAAAGAAGTTCACAGTTTTGCTTGTATTATAGCAAATTAAAGGAGAGCTGGAGTGCGGTGGGATTTCACAATGCACAATATAGTTGTGATAGAAAACAACGTGATGGCTCAGTTGCATGCTGCGTTTCGTATAATACTGGGTGCGAATGTCTGTCCCTATATGTGGTCGATTTCTTAGTCCGTCGCCCCTATTGTAGCCACTGCTACTCAATGGCCCCCTTCTGACCAGTCTATCCCCCCCCGGCAGCGCCTCCTCCGGACGCCGACGACCAGCACACGTCAGCCGGCTTCGACATGGCCCTGCCGCCCGCCCTGGCGCGCCACGACGCCTTCCTGGAGGACGACGACACTGCCAGCGGCTGTCAGCTGCTGGAGAACGTGACCTTGACCTCTGCGGCCGGGAGGGAGGATGCTGACGCGGGTGGTCAGCTGCTGACGCGACCCGACTCGCCCCCCGTCGGCGGCTCGCTCACGGATCAGCTGTTCGCCGAGGCGGCGGCGGGGGTGTTCGAGGCGGCGGATGCTGGGACGATGGTGCTCGATGAGCGCGTGCCGATGGTCGGGGTAGAAATGGAGCTGAATGATCAGTAGGGTTGAGGGGGTAGATGTGGGTGGTAGTGGATAGGGGTGCAGTAGGAACGCTCTTTGGATGAAGTCATGAGTAAAACGTTGTTTTGCGGCGGATGATTCTTGATCGCCATCGTAATGTGACAATCGGTGTTGTGGCTATGGACACCATATGACTGCAAGTTGCAACAGTCATGGCTCCCTCACTACCAAAACATCTCACAGTTCTGTGGCTAGGGGGTTGCCATTTTGTCCACCTCTAACGGCAGATTTACTGCGTAAGAAGATTGTTCGCCTCCAGTGACCGACGAAGGTAGCTGTCGATGGAATCTGTAGCTCATATGTGATTTATATCCCACGGCAGCACGTAGTTTGCTCATTGGTTTTCCGTATGTCTTTATTCCGGCGCAGGTCATAGGTGAGCAGTGAGTTAAATGGCTCTTGTTTATGGTCCTTATTACAATGGCTAATGGCTATCTACAATGGCTGCTATTGGGTGATCTATCTACTATCCGACGGAGGACATGGCGCTGTTTGGTTGTTATGCCGTTCTACATTATAGGCAGCTTAGTTAGGGAATCGTGTTCTGAATATCGCTCAAGTGAGTGGATGACACGGGGCCGTGAGGACAATGTTTAAGAAAGCGGATATATTCTGTGCATTCGTATCGGTGTCTTCACGTGTACTGGAGCGGGTGTTGACCTGGAGGTAACCGGGACCGCTGGTAGCATGGACGCCTCATTGATGTGAGAGTGGATGGTTGTATTGTGTAAGATAAGTTACAAGCTGCCATCTAAGATGTTTATGTGTGCCATATTATGCAGCTGCTGTAAATCAAGAAGTCTATTGGGATTTATCTTGCAAGTTTTGAGTATGTCCTTAGAAATCGCTTGTCTCTCCTGTCCAATCATTCGCAGGTTTTGCGTATGGTATTTATTACGGCTGCAGTTCACCCATGACGATGACTGTTGGTGCTGCTGACCATGTGTGGATTTTACTGCGTAGCTATTCGAAACTCGGCATCTACATGTGCTGTCCTTTCTTATCAATAGTGTGATTTTTTTGTAGCTGTGTAAGCTGGCATTTCTTCTCAACAATGTAACGGATATGCGTATGTTCCATCACGCAAAGACATGAGGTGTCTTTAATTGTCTGAATTTCACAGTGCGCTGAGCTGCGCTTACACGACAGCCATTCCGTTGTCTCTCCTGTTGTCTTGTGATCCATTGCGTTTCGACATTTGTCGATGCATTGTATTATCACCCGTTGAACTACCTTCGGTTCGGAACGTTCACAGCTTCCCGGCTACCTTTTGGCAGGCAATATTTAGTATATTTTACTGCATGACCTCCAGTATCGTCGTGTGTGTGTGTGTGTGTGATACCGCTGTCTATGGCCGGACTGTGATTTTTAGATGATGAGTTTTGTGTCGATGCCGGTTGCATTCATGGAAGGCTCCCGACTCCTGGTAGTGACCTAATGTCCGTAACGCCGCTGTTGTCTGGTAGGCTGCGGTCTCGTTGGTACTTACTGGCCACCTGTCGGTGCAGATCGGTACTTCTGTTTCCCGGCCGGACCGCTGGGTGATAGCTGTGTGCGGCCCTATTGGAACCATATGATCGGCAGCGATGACACAGGCCGTAGGTGTTTGGTTTACATCTGTGGTTGATATGGGAGTGTTAGTCTGGGCTTAACCAGGCCTGTCTTCTCCAGGTTTTACCGCGATTGCGAGCCTGGTGACTGTTGTAAGGGTTGGTCAGGACTCAGGCAGTGTGCCATACAACTGTCAGCATGACTTCTGTCTTCTGTGATGTCAGAAGCCATTCTTCTGACTTCTGACGTGTCTGTCGTCACTTCTGAGGCAATAACATTGCGGTGCCACCATAGTGATGCAGCTATTCAAACCAGATGCTGAAATCCTGGGTCGGTCTAGTCTCCGCTCTAAAAAGACGGTGCAGCGCGTTAGTCATGTGTCGGCATCGCTCCCTCGAATGTTTTCATCGTTGATTGTAATACAAGTTGATGGGAATGTGGAAGTAATGCTGAATTCGCCGACGTTAGTATAGGTACGTCTGACAGCATAGTGTCAGTATGCTTCAGTAGATTATATTGGATTCGTTGAGATACTTCTCTGGACGTTGAAAGGGCCGGCCTATAGTAAGCAAACTGGAATCAGGTAGGCGGCTGTCCGTTGTTTGGAAGTACGTTGTCGCTGAATAGCGAATTTAGGTGTTTTGTAATTTGCCAAGAATATATTCGCATTCTTCAATAGTTAAATATGTTAAAAAACGTTAGCTTTGTCGGATATGCGCCACCTAGTTTTGACGCACTAGGCTAGATGGGCGCTGTTAATCGTTATGGACACTGATAATTATTAATAGTCCATGGTATGGATGGTGAGCATGCTCACTGCCCAAACTCTGCCACCCAGGAGGGGCTGCGACGTTACCGTACAGGCGATGATGGGTGGGTGTGGGAATTTTCAAGGTCGCTGTTGTGTTGTTTTGTCGGACGTACCTTTTTATCCCTTCCCGAGCGTTGTAAGATCCCAATTCCGGAGCGTTTAAAGGGTCCAGCAGACTCCTCTGAAGTCCCTTTGAACTTCTTAGGGGCCCTCCAGCCTGCTCAGGGGCCCTTTCTATCTGGTAAGGGACTGCGCTGGCTACTTTGTCGCCCTGCCGACATGCTCAGGAGCCCCTCCGAAATCTGCCCACTGCCCAGGTGAGTGATATCTGCCCAAAATACACATCCATCCTTGCTCCCAAAATACACATCCTTGATCCTACATCAGCTAAAACAAGACTGTTGGCA